>QKYT01000319.1:45950-62777 GCA_003550305.1 Glomus cerebriforme | reverse complement strand
TTTTTTTTTTTTTTTTTGCTGTGTTCCCAGAAAAATTTTATATCTTTCAAAAATTGTTACAAAAATTGTTATTCGTTGAATGTATGCATATAACTATATAAAACTATTAATTAATTTTTTTTTTTTTTTATCTTGTGCCAGTTTTTATTATATACAAATTTAGAAATTTTATTTTATAATTTTATAAATAAAAAAAAAGAAAAAAAAAAATTTTTTTATTCAATCCTTTGCATAAACATTTATTATCAACATGAAATTTATTACATTTTTTAATTGGTTTGGATGTTGGATAATATTCCGGATAATATTCGCACAACATGCAATATTTCCATGAAATTGGAAATATAATAAATTACGCGTCATATATTTATACTAAATAATACAAATAATATTATAATACAACTATCTATCAGATTTTATTCGTATCTTTATTTATCTGGTGTATCATATAGTTAGATTAAAAGAAATGAATATACGACATTGAAAAATTTATGTATTTTATTTGATTGCATTGATGTTGAAAACAAAAAAAAAAATACTATAGGATGCCCCGCAATTTAATGGTATCACATGACTTTGTATTTAAAAATTGTGGCAAAAAAAAATATAATATAATATACAGTATATACTATAAAAACAACCAATGCAAAACACAAATTCCGCTACGGGTAAAGTACATGTGTTATTATATGATAGTTATACAAAGACCAAACAAATTTTATATTAAAATATTTTAATAATGAAAAAGAAAGCTGATGACGATTTAATAAATAATTAGCATCGATTGTATTCGATTAAAAAATAATGTTAGTTATTTTATCAGCGTTAATAATTTAAAGAAAGTAACCTTATGAATAATATACTAGATTTTCTCTTATCAGGTCGATTGGTCAAATAAAACAACAAAAAATTTTAAAAAATGATGGTTTATATACAACATATAGAGTATACATTATACGCATGCAGCAGTACGTCTGATCGATGGACCCATTCGGGTAAGAAAGATTGGCCAGCATTTGTAAAATTAGTCATCTGACACAAGTCAGCTGTCAGTTGATATTGTGACATTTTACGATATACAGTATAATAAAGTTTTATTTTTCTTTTTATCTTTATCCTTAACTATCTATTCTAACGTCTAACTTTCCTTCATAATAAAGTTTATACACCATTTCCGATTATATACATTATATTGTTCAAACTTTTCTTAAAACTTTTATCCTTTATTATTACTATTATTATTTTAATATTATCCTTAAATTGTTTCTTATTATGCATCTTCATAATAGCTTTTGTAAAATTACTCTTTTATTAATTATCAATTAGTTTCAACATATCTATTCATTCTCTTCGCCAAACAATTCCTTTAATTCGATTCAATGATCTCCCTCTATGTTTCTTCTGTTATTTCTTTATCAATTATTTTACTAAATATATTTACTAAGTTCCTTTCTTCATCATTACTTCTTAATTTATTTCTAATTCTTTAAACCACTTTAGTATTAGTTCTCTACTAGTTCTCTTGTACTTATTTACAAATTTGTTTAATTATCTGTTTTACACATAATATTTTACATGACTTATACCACTCTCTTTGTATATTTCTCTTCCCACAACACCCAGCAATATTTTTTCACCTTCAATTCTATGTTTGCTTTGTATATATATGTTTCATATTCTCAAATTATTATCTTCAAATATTATTAAAATGTTTCATTTCTCTTTTATCTTATATACTGTACATTTTCTAATAAACAATTACTAATCCATTCAGTTTCTTTAATTCATTGATCCTTATACTGGGTGTAATATCCACTTTCTTACTACTATTAATTCTATAAATCGTATAAGTCTTTTACTCCATAGATCTTTATCAAATAAAATGCTTTTAGAATGCCTTATCAGTTATCACTAATCCAGCCTTTATTAAAAATTTTTCCAACTCATCTGTTGTATCACTTTTTTAATCATTATCTTTCTGATTGAATTTCAAATTGATTTGCTTTATATTTTCTTTAATCTTCCTTATTTCTTCTTTTTGCTTGTACAGTAGAACTTCTTTTTTTCCTAATATCTTTTGAATTTATTTTCATTTCACATTCACTAATATTTCATAAGTTATATTCCTTTTGGTGTTGTATCTTCAATTCTATTAGTTATTATTTTTTTATGAAAACAATGTTTCTTTTGCTTGTTGCATATTTCATTACTATTTGACATCCATTTTCCATAATTAATTGTTAATCGTAGCTTCAAAATCTTTCCAATGGTCTTGTCTCATTTTTCATTTTTTTTTCTCGCGTCATATTCAGTATACAAAAAAAAAAGAGGAAATTCTAATCTAAACCAAACTGGTCAGTAGGAGAGACTCGACTAAAACTGGCCAGTTTTTCCTTGCCTGTATGAGGAATATACTCATACAGTATAAGGAAGGTAAATGGGGAGTTTAAAGGAAGTTCTAGTCTTTGAAAAAAAAAATTTATGATAATTATGAAAATGGAGGAGGTATTTATACATTATTGAGAGGGATGAGTCACGAGATGTAATCAATATTAATTTTTACTATTGGTTAAAACAAAATTAAAATCAAAATATTTGCGTGACACAACTGACTCGTTATATTAATTATATTTTATAATTGCGACCATATCAGATTAATAGTGAGCCATAATTATATAACTATTTGATCATCACGCGGGCTGGATCGGATCAGTATCTATACTTGTTATTACTCACGATACTCATAATATACTTTAATTTTATTTTTAAATTTTAATAATTATTTTATTCTATAATTCTTTAGCTTATTTTTCATTTTTATATATCTTTCAGTTCCAATATAAATATTATAAATAAAATTATATAAATATTTATTATTAAAAACTACGTTATTTTATGCATAGTGAGCAGTTTGATATTAT
The DNA here is from genome assembly GCA_003550305.1 of Glomus cerebriforme. Lineage (NCBI taxonomy): Eukaryota > Fungi > Glomeromycota > Glomeromycetes > Glomerales > Glomeraceae > Glomus > Glomus cerebriforme. Next base: position 59,856 of record QKYT01000319.1, on the reverse strand, counting down.
AAAAATTATAACGAAAAAGTAACCAATTATTTATTTATTTTTACCAATATTTGAATGGAAACTTAAAAATTTAAAAATCATAAAATAAATGATTTGAGTATTAAAATTACCGAGGTAACTAGCCGAACATTTAATTTCGGCTAGAGTTAAGATATTTGTAAAAAAAAAAAAAAAAATTTTACAATTTAAAGAATTTTTTTAATTTATTGAATTATTAAAATTTTCATAATAAAAAAATAAATAAATAAATAAATATTTAAAGTCAAATAAATTTTTTTTTAATTATATTTGTAAAATTTAGCGTGAACGACACTTCCAAATATTTGCATAAATTTAAATATTCAATGGAAATTGATTTGTCTAATTATTGGCGTTTTTGCTAATTTTGACCGGAATTATGATGCCTTTGACCAGCATTATATTCAAAAAAGGGTGTTCAATAACAGGAAAATACATTACTTATTTCATTATAAAGGAAAGTTTGGATGCCCAATGAATTTTTCATGAGTGTCCTATTAGGATTTTTCTAATTTTTACCTGTTAATTATTAAATCGGGTAAAATATTTATGATATTTAAAGATTTTATCGTCAAATTATAAAAATACTAAATTTGAAAATATTTTAATTGAATGGATAAAAGATTATTATTTAAATAATATGATACTATGATAATAATAGTATCATCATTAAAATTATATTTATTATCAATTTATGATTATAAAAGTGAAAACAATTCTTTATATTAGTTATTATTGCAAAATATTTATTATCAATTTATTCTTATAAAGAAATTATTTTAGATAAAAGAGATTTGATTATAAAAGATTTGGAAAATGTAAATGCAAGTGTAATGTCACATAACCAGTTTGAAAATTTTAATGGGTTAAAAATAAATTTGTGTAAGGATGAAATAAGTATTATAGAAAATATTTTGAGGGTTTTAATGAAAATCGAATAGATTCTATTAAAAGTAAAGAACCAATAGAACTAAATAATTTAGGTTATTGCTATCAATATGGAATGGGAAGAAAGAAGGATGAATTCAAAGCATTTGAATTTTAATTAAAATCTATAAACAATTAAATAATCTCAATTTCAAATATTAAGGTCATATGGTATTTTTATTCATCACGTTTGTGTAATGTACAATGTTTACATAAACATATTTATAATAAAATTGAAATCTGTACATTCTTAACTCTGAAAAACTTGTAGAATTTCAAAAATTACACATGATATGAAATTGTAAAATTTACTAGTTTGGTATCCCAAGTTTGATTTGGGATATCCAAAGTTGGATTTGGTACATGGTTACGTTTGGGACAACAGAGATTAATGATAAATACACAAAGTTCACACCACATTTCTTTAATAGTAGATTAATTTAGTAACTTAGTAGGGTAATTTATTAATCAATCATATACAAATAAATATTTTGATTATAAAATTAAAGAATTTCAAATTTTATAATGACACTTCTAATTAACTAATAATTCAAAAATAGAAAATAAAATAACCTTTTGCTGTTCATTCATTCAAGTGTAAAGTTTATTTAGACAAATAAAAATTCTCTAAGTTTGATAGAGACAAAAATAACTTTTATTTTAATTCATTAATGAAATCCAAATATACCTTGATTTTCCCTTAACCCCAGATTGGCAATTGTCAACCAATTTTAAATTGGAGTCCAACTACAAGAATTTATTAGTAACAATTGGATTTGTTGTCATCTAGTTAAATATTTAAACTACTAATAACGATTTTTTTTAATGAAATTGTAACTATTGAAATTTAAGAATAAGAGTGTTAAATTGAGTGTACTTAAAGAAATACTATTATAATTTATTCTTATAAAAGCTTTTCCAATTCTTCTTGAGCATACACGAATTCTTGCTCAGCAGATTTTTTATACCAATAAATTGCTTGATCAATATTTTTTTCAACTACCTCTCCATTCTCATACATTAGGGCAAGATTATATTGAGCTACATCATGTCCCAATTTTGCTGCCTTTTGATACAATTCAAATGCTTTTTGTTTGTTAATATTGGTTCCAATTCCTTCTTCATAACAATATCCTAAAAGATTAATTCCATTTAAATCTTCTAAATCTGCTGCTTTTTGATATAATTCAAATGCCTTTTGCTCACTAACATCAGTTCCAATTCCATTATTATAACAATATGCTAACGTATTTATTGCAAATGTATTTTCTTCTGTTAATTTTTTTAATAATTCAAAAGCTTTAAGATAATTTGCATCAACATCTTCTCCATCAATATACATAATAGCAAGATCTAATTGAGCTATACTATTTTCAAATTCTGTTGCTTTTTGATATAATTCAAGTGTTATTTTCTTGTTGACATTAGTTTCTATTCCATGATAATTAAAATAACCAAGTAAATAAATAGAATTTGAATTATTTTGATTGTTTAAAAGCCATTTATAGATTTCTTGTAAATTTATTTTATGATTATTAATATAATCAAGAGTACGTTGTTTTCTTACATTTTCTTCTTCTCCTTTACTTAAACTTTCATAATTCATTTCAATTAATTCGTCAATCACAATACTTAAATCCTCTTCAAATATAGTTTCATTAATATTTTTGGTGGTTGGTTCAATTTCTTTAACATTTATTTTATCAAAATTTTGAATAATTTGAAATAAATATTTAGTATTTGATATATCAATATTATCTGAATTAAGTTGGTTATCAGACATTATGAATAATAAAGAAAGTTGAAAAAGTTTTAAATTCATGTTACAGTATTACAACAGCATATTTATTTATCCATTAACACCGAGTTACACAAAAATTGGAATTTACCAAAATAATCATGTAGATCTTTCTTTTGGTGGAAATGCCAGAATTACATAGTGCCGGCCCTGAAGAAATATATAAATAATAGCCAGATCATCTTCCGCGGTATTATTTATGAATAGAAGAATACAATTAATAATAAAAAAAGGTTCAAATCATTTTAAAGAATTAGTTTTCATTTGTAAGTTTGTTTTGTTTGTATCTATGTCAACTGCCAGTTTTTATCATTAAAAGTTAACAAGGAGAAGTCATGTCATTTTCTTTAAAACTATTTATAACCATTCCTGAGCAATAATTCTATATCTCAAAGATTTTATTTTGTAATAAAATTAACGAATTTTTTTTACATTTACAAGAAATTATTAAACAAAATTTATAGTTTCAATATACAAAAATTACCTTAAAAAAGCACAAAAATCATAAGAAATTTAATTCTTGCATCTATATAAACTGATATTAGCAGAAACAATTTGAATAATATTATTATAAATCATCTTTTCCTTCTAATTAATGTTAGCCATTGGCCATTTGGCCATTTTGGCCGGTAAAACTGGCCAAAAAAAACTTTTTTGGCCGTAACCAAATGTCAACACTGAATTTAATATCTCAATACAAATGACAAACCAAAAACATTTCTAAACATTAATGAAAGAATATATTATGAAACAAATTATCACTTATGGGTGAAGCTACAAAAATACTTGGAACATGTAACTTAAGTATATAAAGGATTTTCACGAGATACCAACTAATAACGTGAAATTAATTTATTGGTAAAATAGTATTCAAATTCTGTTGGATAGAAAATAGTGTCATTGAGTTTTTATTCGTAATTCTCTTATTCCATTAATATAAATTACATGTTATGCATCATTTTAATAATAAAAAGATTTATATTTTTAATTTAAGCAAGATTTCAAAATTGTACAAATCTAAGTAAATTTATTTAATACAATCGCATAATAATAACATCTTTATGAAATTATAAAATTATATGTATGGAAGACAAATAAGACTTCGTTCAAACTCTAAAACAGTCAGTTTATTATTTTTTTTCTAAGGGATAATAGATCATAATCATAATATTAAATAACTCTTTTTATACTTATAAAAGAAAATGTATAATAAAATATGGATAAATGCAAAATAAAAAAAATAGATTTCATATAATATATAATTTATTTTATATCAAAATTTTCCAAAGAATACATATATAGCAAGGAATTATTTTGTCATAAAGCTTGATTGTGATGAATTGAAAATAATAACAAGTAATTAAAAATATTAAGCCTTATATTCATTAAATATTTTAAACTAACAATCACGATTTTTTTAATGAAACTGTAACTATTGAAATTTAAGAATAAAAGTGTTAAATTAAGTGTACTTAAAGAAATACAAATATAATTTATTCATTTAAAAGTTTATTCAATTCTTCTTGAGCATGTTCATATTCTTGTTCAGCAGATTTTTTATACCAATAAATTGCTTGGTTAATATTTTTTTCAACTATCACTCCATTTTTATACATTGAGGCAAGATTATATTGAGCTATATCATGTCCCAAATCTGCTGCCTTTTGGTATAATTCAAATGCTTTTTGTTTGTTAACATCAGTTCCTATTCCATAATCATAACAAGTTTCTAAATTATTCATTCCATTCAAATTTTCTAAATCTGCTGCTTTTTGATACAGTATAATTCAAATGCAATTTGCATATTAATATTGGTTCCGATTCCATTTTCATAACAAAATCCTAAATTATTTATTCCATTTAAATTTTCTAAATTTCTGCTTTTTGATATAATTCAAATGCCTTTTGAAAATCTATATCAGTTCCAATTCCATTTCTATAACAATAACCTAATAAATTTGTTGCAGTTGGATTTTCTTCTTCTGATAATTTTTTCAATAATTCAAAAGCTTTATCAATATCCACATCAACACCTATTCCATCCATATACATAATAGACATAATAGCAAGATCTAATTGAGCTATATCATTTTCAAATTCTGTTGCTTTTTGATATAATTCAAATGCTAGTTTCTTGTTGATGTTAGTTTCTATTCCATGATAATTAAAATAACCAAGTAAATAAATAGAATTTGAATTATTTTGATTATTTATAAGCCAATTATAGATTTCGTTTAAATTCATTTTATGATTATTAATATAGATAAGAATAAGTTGTTTTCTTTCAGATTCTTCTTTTCCTTTATTTAGATCTTTAAAAGCAAGATAAACTAATTCATCAATTAAAAAACTTAAATCTTCTTCAAATATATTTTCATTAATATTTTGAATTGTAGGTTCTATTTCATTTATATTCAGATTACAAAAATTCTGAGAAATTGAATTATATTGAACTTTTATAAACATTTCTTTTAATCTCGTAACTACTTGATTCATAATTGGTCTATTATCTGGTTCCCATTCCAACATTCTAAATAAAATGTAAAATAATATTTAATGTAAATTAAGATAATGATAATATAAATTAGAATTAAATTGAATTCAAAATTATACTTACCAATATAAAGATTAGAATAATCTGTAAAAGTATTTGAAATTATTGATTCTCTGTAACCTTGTAAAATTTGTGTAATTAAATTAACATCAAATGATTTATCTTTAAAAGGTGGTCGACCACTTGATATTTCCCATAAAAGAACTCCAAGACTGTATACATCACTCGTTTTATTTAATATGTATGGTTGTATTAAATGATTACTGGTATCAACAAACTTTTTTGGATCAATATAAGGAATCGTACCAAATAAGTCTGACTGTTGTTTATTCGCATCTCTAATTCTTTTTGCTAAACCAAAGTCGGCTAATTTGATAGTATTTTGATGAACAAATATATTATCAGAGTGCTATTATAAAATAAAATGTAAGAAAATTTAAAATTATTATAAATCACAATTAAATTTAACGAAATAAATAAATTACCAAATCACAATGTGCAATTCCTTTATCATGCAAACATGATACAGCACATGCTAATTGATAGGCTAATTTATATTTATCTTCCCAAGTAAGGTTTACATAGTTTTCTTTTAAATAGTTTTGAAGAGTATTATCATCAGCATACTCCATAACTAATAAGTATTTCTTTAATTTACCATTTTTACTTTCTAATTATTAAAAAAAAAATTCTATTAATCGATACATTCATATTAAATAGAGCTTAAAATATTATATACCTTTGCTTGTTATCCCATGTAAACGAAGAACATTTTCATGACAATCAAGTTCACATAAAAGTTCCAGCTAAATTGACAAATGTTTTTATATATATAGCAAAAATAAAAAAAAATACAATACAATACAATATAATATTATATTTGGTAAATTACCTCATGTATGATTTCTTTTACAATGGCATTATCAAAATTCAAAAAAGATTTTAACATCAAATATTTTTCTGAATTTTTCCAATTTACACAATAAATTTTCTCAAATGAAACAATGCCAATTTTTTCAATATTATAAAAATGTTTATAATCATAATATTTTATTTGTTTCTTAAAAATAGCTTCTTCAATCCAAACATTTGAATCATTGATGGATTGTTCTTCGGTAGTGTTATCAAACATTATAAATAATAAAATAATTTATCACAGGAAAAGCAAAAATTAAAAAAATTTATTCGAATTATTCATATTTATTTAAATGTATAGTAGTACTGCAGATCATCCTTTAAATTAAATCACTGCAGTTTATTAGATTAATTTGAAGTATGAATTCGCAAATCGGTACGGTATGGATGATCAACCATCCGAAATTGAACTGAGCCGTACCATACCGGCTTATATATAGAATAAGTACAGTACGCAAATTCGTACCATACTAGCGCTAAAACAAAAGATTCTATATGGTATCAATATTTATTTGTTCGTAATTAGAAATTTATAGATATCAATGTCAAGTAAAAAAAAATATTGGATATATTAAAATGATATAAATTATGTTTACAATTTATGTTATTAAATACTGTGAAAGACTTTACTATAAAACAAAATGAAAAAAATAAAGTTTCATAAAAAATTATCTCAATTACAAAAAAAAAAATTATATAAAAAACTATTAATAATCACACCACCTACCAGTTTGGCAGTATGCCATTTCATTTCACCTAAACCTAAAATAGAACAAAAAAAATATGGAATAAATCAGGCACAGACTGTCACATGTTACACAATTAAAAGATTATCTATACAGCGGGTATGAACAAATTTTTTTATTTATTTAGCTTATTATTATTTAAATGTCAAAGAATAAATAATATTTAAAATTAACTTTAGCAAATTAATATGATAATAATATTTTTTAAAATAAGTTTATTCTAAGATGACACAAAATTAATAAATTAGTTCTCATAGTATTGACCCAGAAACTGGATTTTTCTTTTTTTTTTTAGGAATTTATTTTTATTTTATTTATTTTATTTTACGATGACGCGGATTTGCTACAGATTATAATAGTAACAAGTCTAGTAAAAAACTATACATAGAATTACAGAAAAAAGTAGCTGAGCCTCCCTCAAAGAGGTGAACTGTCTACGCCTAAACGAAAAATTTAGGTAAAACCACTCCATTAGTCTACATAAAATCAACTAAAATAGGGTCATTTGATAGAAGGGGATGAACTATTAAATTTATATTACATGCAGAAATAAAAGAAGAAAAGTTCTATAAGTAGGGTATTGTAAAGAAATAGATCTATGATGTGTCCATGATCCTGAATGCAGAAAATTTGAAGAGGTCCAAATAAGCCACAAAGATGAATCAAAATTTCTATTAAAGTTATGAATTGTAGTATCAGTACGGTCGGTAGCCTTACGCGATCTTGAAGTAAGGTTAGAATTTGGCACGCGTTGGCGTGGACATTTCGAGCGTTGCAGGATCTTGAGAGATTTTTCCCATTCAACGCGAGCATCACAATGAGCCAGCCAGGTTATTTTCCTGAGATCCAATAGAAGATGATGAAGAAAATCAATTAGGTGAGTGCAACGAGGTTTTTTCTTCGGGAAAATTTTTGAGAATAAATCATCGAAACTTTTTGGGATCAGTTGATGAGAGAGCAAAATTAGATCTAAATTGTCCGTAGTGGGTGCTGATCAGTTGGCCTCGAAAATTGGTAAAGCTGAGACCCATTTCATAATTTTGTCAGCTGGGATAAAGCCAGAAGTGGGTTGAAGGTCATAAAGAAAAAGAGATAAAGACTTTTCGTGAGATATTAGCAAATCATTAACAAAATTGGCGTATTGAGGGCAAGAAATAATATGTTGATTTGAGTCCCATGTGGTTTTGCAAGAAGGACACGGAATAGGGGATTTTAGGTAAATATTAGGCACATTTCGTTGTAATAAATCACATGTGGGGAGTAAGAAATTTAAAGATTTGATTTTATATGCAATATAGGAACTTAATTCCGTTGACGTGATGGAAGAGAAAGGGTTGTAATTGATCCAATGTTTGGTAAGGGTAAAATCAATAGGGATTTGACTTCATTTAGATAATAATGAAGAAATATGGGGAGCATTAATAAAAGTGTTAAAAAATTTATAAGAAATAATATCCGTTGCCCATTTGCGGGCAGGGCGTTCTAGAGGTCCTATGTTGAGCCAAGTAAGAGTGGCTTTTTGGTTAAGAATATGCCTGAAATTTAAGTGTAAATCGTTTGATAAGGAAGCGCCTTCCTTCGCTAACGCGTCCGCGGCGTCATTGTAAAAGTAACTTTTTGTAAAGTTAACGTTAATTTGTTGTGGGAGATGACATATTTAATCGCTTGCCAGATTAAGAAATTGGGATTTTTTGTAAACGTCGTAATGATGTAAGCGGATTAATTATTCTATTGTATGTTGAGATGCAACATTGTGAATCGGTGAAAATGGTGACCGATGACGATTCAGGAGTAGTTAATAGAGCTGTGAATATAGCATCGTTTCTGCTCGTGTTGAGAAAGCGTGGTACACTAATTTGGATTTAAGGGATGTGACGTTCAAATTATCAGCGACCTCGAGCCAACCTAGCCTGGAGTTGCATAATGGCGTTCCTAAGTTAAAACGGAACCATCCGTATAGAATACCAGATTTACTCTGGTACTGAAATGTAGCTTGATTTCGATTAAACGGTCAATGGATGTTTGGCATCCTAGTAATAGTACGGTAATTAATGATAATTGGGTATTAAATGTTGAAGCGATGTTGTGAACATTTGGAGAGTCAGTAACAACTTTGAGTGCATTGACCGGTAAGCCTATCGATTGGATATAATTATTATATATGTGTACTTTTAGTGCATGAATAGGAGAGGTGAGTATGATGAATTTTTTGAAAGGGATAGGAGGAAGGTTGCTTCTAATGTAATTTTGGTTTCGTGTCAATACACGATGTAAATGTAAAGTGGAAACTATAATGATACATTTTGGACGTATATCTTGATAATAGGGTGTGTGTAGAGAGCATTCTTGACAGGGCGTTAGTATTGGCGGATATTTTTTGGGAGTGCCAAATTGTGAGAAAGAGTTCGGGGGATTATGGATCTAATGTTCGATATAGGAAATGCTAGGTTCTACTGTTTTACCAAAAATTGCAGAAGACGTGGGTGCATGCCAGTGGGTCGTCCATTCATTGACGGGCCTGTAATAATAGTCCATAGATGGTTTTGGCGGTTTATGAGAGAGTAGGTGTGTAAAGGTAATGTGGATTGGGGATAATAGTTTTTTGTTTAGGCTGACTGTGTTATTGTTTACGTATTTCTGATACCATTGTGGTTGTCTGCCAGGTAATTTTTCCGAATGATTGTTTGGATTGCGGTTGATGTCTTTCCATTCTTTCACGTATAATCCGTCTGGGTTGACTAATTTGTCTTCAAACATTAATGATCTTAATTTCCAACTTTTAATAGACTTTGGTGTAATATTATACAGTTGCTACGGTCACTGAATAATTTAATGATGTTGTTAGTGAAGTGGAGGGGGATATGTAAGCGTAACATGGCAAGTTTGAGAAGGTTGGTGTCAACTCTGTCGTATGCTTTGGAAAGATCTTGAAGTTCTATCCAGAGTGGTTTTTTTCCTTTCAGGTTATGGTGTTCAATGATGTGTTTTATGTGTAATGTTGGTTCAAGTGTTGAATGACCTAGTAATCCAGCTTGATTGTTGAATTCCAATATTGGGTGTTTTGATAATATAGAGTTTAATCGATTCGTTAATATTTTGACTAGTAGTTTACGTGGTGTTTCGAGAAGTACAATGGGACGGATATTGTTTATGTCACAGTACCAGTCTTTCGGTTTGGGAATTGGGAAGAGTAAGGCTTCTGTCCATTCTTTCGGGAAAGTGGTGTAATGTAAAATAATATTGAAGAATTCCAAAAGGAATAGTTTTGAGTGGTCGTCCAAATGAATAATGTCTTCATATTTGATGTTTGATGGTCCTGCTTTGTTTGTAGGTAATTGAGAAATTGTTTGATATAATTCTGTTTTAGTAATGGGTAGGGTTAATGGGTCAAACCATGTGGTTTGTATTGTCAATTTGGGTTCGTAAAGTGATTGCCAATCACTAGGTAGGTCTGTTAAATTGTTGTACACCTTTTGTTGATGATTAGGGTCAGATCCGATATGTTAAAAATGATTGATTACATTTGTTTCTATCGTGTTTGGGTCTAAAGTAAGTTCTTCCGTGGAGTCTTTATTTGTTATAAGTAAGCGATCTAAAATTATTTGTTTAGGTTTTCGATTGAGGATAGAGTTAATCATCTTTCTTTGGTTATATTTGAGGTCATCATTACGAATATTGATGAATTTGTTGATTTGCTGTAAATTATAAGATTCAGTTGCTTGAGATATAATATTTTGTATCAAAGTAATCATTGATTTAGGTATTCTTTGATTTTGGAGTAATTGTTAGTAGTTATTGTTGAAGTAGTAGAATATTGATGGAGATTTGATGTTTGTGGTATATTTTGTAAATTGTATCACGGTGTTGTTGCCAGTGTTGCCAGTACGTGGTCCATGAAATGTTCTTTGCGTTGGTGGTGAGGTCTTCTTCTATGTAATGTTTTATGTATTTTGTTTGGAATTTTTGGGCTATTTTGGTAAGGTTCATTATATTGTTGCTAATTTGTCTTATATTTAAAGGAAGATTACTATGTCCTTTGTCTTGTTTGGAGAATTTAGGTATATGTTCCTGTTTTGAAGTGTTAATAATATATTTTAGGTTGGACCATTGTCTATTAATGTATTGTTGTATTTGGTCGGGTTGCTTCGGTGGAGTTAAGGGAAGTTGAATAAGAGTTTTGGCAGTAGATTCAGTAGTTGTGGTGTATTTAGACCATTTTTGTCTTGTCATTGCTGCGTATTTATAAGAGGGTTCGTTGTTAATATTAACTGTATTGTTGTGGGTAAAGGTACGATAATTTGTGAGGAAACTAGATTTCAAAATTAAACTGATGCTTTTGTGATTGGTTGCAAAATAAAAAGTTTGGGTGTTAGTTTCCATGGAACATAAGCTATTTTCTACTATGATATCATGGGCGTATATTAAATCAATGCGTCTATGGGGAGGTGAGTCTCTATTTATAGTCCATGTTGGTTTTGGTGATTGATTTTGAAATTTGATGGCGTCTAATGAGTTGTAATTTTTTAATATTATAAAAATGTTAGTTTTCCATTTGGGTGTGTTTTTCATTTTGTTCTTTTTGTCTTTCGGGTCAACATTAAAGTCGCCTATTAGTATAGGTTTCCATGGTCTCTTTAAATTGGTTTTTATAAGTGATTCTATGTGTTCATGGCATTGGATGGTGATGGATTTGTTCGTGTCATCAATTGTGGCGGGTTTTTTTTTTTTTTTTTTTTTTTTTTTTTTTTTTTTTTTTTTTTTTTTTTTTTTTTTTTTTTTTTTTTTTTTTTTTTTTTTTTTTTTTTTTTTTTTTTTTTTTTTTTTTTTATTGTAATGCCTGATTTCGCCACTCACGTGACATTGGCAGAAACTTTATTAAAGCAATACACAAATACACAAATACATGAGTGAGTGACTGAGCCCCCCCAGAGGGTATACCCAATGGGTGAACTGGACAAGCTACGGAAAAAACTAGAAAAATAACGTACTGGGAAAACTAAACTAAAGGGGAAACAAACCAAAAAACTAAAAAAAAAGAAATAAAATAAAAATCCTATAAGTATAAAAAGCGCGCCGCACACTCCCGAGCCTTAACGGTAAAAGTACTGCATGTTCTGACACGTCCGCAAGGTGGAAAGAAGCTGGAAAAGAAAAATTTTAGACTAAACTGTAACCCTATCTATTCCTCCAGGTAAAGACCATTTATCTACCCTAGTACAAGTGCGCGGATCGGGCGTACCTGCCCCAAATGGACAGACCTAAGTCAGATCAGGCACCTTTATTATTGGAACCTAAAACATTTGGGACGAGTGATTGGTATTTTCCTTTCGTAATCTTGTGAAACTTATTGTCATAAGCCAGGTAAGGGGGGATGCCACCGAGGTATTCAAAGTGCGAACGCAAATCTGTTACCATTCTGGATAAACGATCTAACGACTTTTCAATATGTACATATTTCTGATCATTTGCAGTGCGTTTTGCATTTTTCTTTCCAGCGGAGGATTTTTTAGAGGATGACCTAGCAAATTCTGTATGCTTGTAGTCTGGTCTTTTGTTCTTCGAAGAGGAAAATTTAGCCGATAGGTAAGCGGGGTCAGACGTTTTCTTCCCAACTTTGTCTATCTTCCATTTGACGACGAGTTCGTGGATCTTAAATTCTGCTTGACAAGCGTGGTTAAGATCGTCTGAGGTTCGGAAGAACCCTATTAATTTGTGTTTACCTTTGGGATCTTTCACCAGTTTGATAGCGGCCAGGCGATGATGGCTCATAAATTCCACATCCTGGAAAATAAGATGTTCTTCAAAGCCTTCGCCAAAGTCAGTTAATACGGCTTGGAAGACCGTTCTTTGTTTTCGTTGTACCAAAGACCAGTCCGCCGGGAACCATCTGACAAGGGTGTTGCCTAATAATATTTGCCATTGACCTTCTTCAAATACATTGAGCACTGAAGTTCTCAGCACTATTGTGGCCCTTACACAGGTGTATTTGCCTTGTTTCGATAGGGTGGCTTTCACAAGAGAACCTAAATGTTTGTTTACCTCCTCTGTTATTTTCTCGGCATTCCATTTACCCGGAATGTCGTATAACATAACATCACGCACGTTTGGTTGTAATTTAGGCAAGATCGTGAATCCTGTGATGATGTGAGGAGGACGCTCCTTCTTAGCCTTTTTAGAAGACTTTGGAGGTTTTGCAGAGTCATCTGCTTTCTGAGTGGACTTTGTTTGTTTCTGTGAAGTAGATTCAGGTGGTGAAGGGACGGATTTGGAAATCGTTTTCTCTATCTCCATGTGATCGTCCTCCTGAAGCGGTATCTCTTGTGATTGTGGAATGTGAGGATCATCCTGTATAACGATCAGCGTATTCAACGGTTTGTCATTGGTGTTTATTATTGATGTCAATCCGTGAGATGTTGCCGTAATTGGCAAGTGCCATTCCTTTTGTTTGTTCGTTAAAGACATTGGTGTACGCGATATACCGATAGTCTGAGAGGGCGCCGCACCAGCCGCAGCAAGTTTGGCTTTGAGTTCGTCGATGGTAATTTCGTACCTAGTTATTTCCTCTAGGGCCTCGTCAAGACTTCGTAGGTTTGCGTCCAGTATATCTTCATAAAATTTACTCACTATTCCCCCAATAAGAAATACAGTGTGTTACAAAAAAACCGGAATTAAAAAATTGGTCACTGCATCATGATGATCNCACTAATCTGTATACAGAATAGCTTGTTTGAAAGCTGAAAGTCCGTAGATTATTATCAAAAACAAATTAAAATAAAAATAGGTCTAATAATTTTTTATAATTAGCTCATAATATCAATTTGTAGTCTTTGCATAATTTATTATAATAATATTCAGAATAAACCTCCATTTTCTCACCATAAATTGCATCAAATTGCTAAAATTTTTTTTTTATCTGCTTCTTTATATTGATCTTAATAATATTTAAGA
>QKYT01000319.1:29431-41111 GCA_003550305.1 Glomus cerebriforme | reverse complement strand
TTAATCATAAGGCTAATGGGCTAGCCAAATAAAGTATAATGGCACATATGAGTCACAATCCATATTTTTTACGCGTTGCATATTAGATCATAATTTCTTATTTTTTCTATAATTAGATTGATTTTTTTTCATTTGCAAAATTTATAAGGATTGTGTCATAAGAGTTTATTATGATGTATTACTTAATTTAGCATATGAAAAAGTTTTTCCCATAGCTTATTAATGATTAAATAATAATTAGTTAAAACATGAATAATAGTACATTTTATGCGTCATGCATATTTTATATATTTTCCGATCAAAACTTAAGTATGCTGCTGAAATATTAAGCAAACTAATTTGTTTGTACCTTTTCAACATTGACATATTTTATATGTAACAATTATGAACATAGTTTTGAAACTATCAGGAAAAGAAGGAAAACATAAGGAGAGAATTATAGGAAAGTAAAAGAATGAAAAATAAATGATAAAAATAGAAGAGAGAAAACATGATGTGGTAATATGAAAATAATATGGGAAGGAAAGAGTGGGACAAAGGATAAAAATAGAGGGAATAGAATAAGAAACAAAGAAATGAAAGGTAAATAATGAAGTTATAAGAATAAATATAGAGGAAGAAAGGATGGGACCAATTTGGTATATTTGGCATTAAAAATAAAGAGAAATACAGTAAAGTGTAACAATAGCTAGTGAAACATGATGGATAATTTGTAGATAAAAATTTGGAAAATGGATGAAGAAAATAAAGAATCAGGAAGAAGTGGAAATAGTAGGAAGGTATAAGATGAAGAAATTTGCATCAAATATTCGTTCTAGTGTTTACAATAAATGTGGCAATATGACTTTTAAAAAAAATAATATGATTATACTCCTTTAAACCGATTTTCTTTATCCTAATGAATTATTTAATCATATTTCTATTAATTAAAATCGTCAACCATAAAAATATCGTTCGATTATTCAATTACAACGATCGACTATTTGATTTTACACCAATAACTGCACAAAATCAATTTAACCAAAAAAAGATAACACTTTCTTCTTTCCGACTTATTTACTTTTCCAGTAGTAATTGTTTCCCAATTTCTAATAAAAATAAAATGCAATCTGACAAAAATCCAAATGAATGGATCGAAGAAATTATTTCTAAAAACAATATTAAATATTACGATTATAAACATTTTACCAATATCGAAAAAAATTGAAAATAGCGCCTTTGATGAAGATAAAAGAAAATGGTCGTCTTTTTGGTTTTATATGCCTCATATATTTAGCTAAACATATATAATTATTTAGCTTGAACTTCAACGTAAAATTAACTTTCACAATAATGTTGTTCACTTATACGAAATTACATGTAAAGGTATAAAATATTCAAGGCTAATCTTTATTTATTTACTTGAATTTGTAAAATCTAATAAAAATAATTATTTTTTTTTTCTCAAATTAGAAAGTCAAAATAATCAATTGAAGAAATATTTATTAGTAATGGAGTATATTGATGGTAATTCTCTTCAAGATTATTTGAAAGAAAATTTTACAAAACTTACTTGGGAAGATAAATATAAATTAGCGTATCAGTTAATTTGTGTTGTATCACATTTACATGATAAAGGAAATGTGCATGGTGATTTGGTAATTTTACTTATTTTGTTGATTTATATTAATTTTAAGATTTGTTCATAATTTTTTTTATTTAATATTAGCACTCTGGTAATATATTAACTCATCGAAATACTATCAAATTAGCTGACCTTGGGTTATCAAAAAAAAAAAACCAAAGAAGTATCAAACCATAACTCAAACTTAATTGATATAGTTCCTTAAAAAAGTTTGTTGATATTAGCAATTTATTTCAACCATACTCAAATAAAATGAGGGATGTTTACAGTATTGGAGTACTTTTATGGGAGATATCAAGTGGTCAACCACCATTTAAGGATGAATCATATGATACTGATTTAATGATGCAAATTTCACAAGGTTACAGAGAAAAAATTATTTCAAATACTTCTATTGATTACTCTAATCTTTACATTGGGAACTATAATTTTTGAATTCAATTAACTTAATTAAAAAAAAATATCCATGTGACAGGTTTTGAAATTTGTTTAAAAATAATTTTTGTAATGAATTTAGTGTTGTATTTTTATAGGAGAGAGTTAAATTGAATTATCTAGATTCATTGTATCTAAAAATTTTTTAAGAACTACAACGAAATACAAATCTTAACTGCGCAGCATCCAAATGATTATGTGACATTATTTCCGTCACGAAATTTTTATTTTGAACTAGTATAAAAATATTTGACATTTAATCTTTAGGTATTCCCTATATTATAAATAAATAAATATAATTAGTTATTTAGAATATTAATTTATTAAATCAAAATTAAATCTTTTAAAATAAACTTCACCAAATAAATCATTTAATTTTTCAAAATTCAAATAGTGTAACTCCCAAATTATTTTGTATCGAGACAATATTTTCATATAATTACAATTTATTAATATTCATAAGATCATTATTCGACCACATAGTTGAAAATTTTTTATTAAAAATAAGAGTAATATTCTTAAGTTCAATATAAGGTATCCATCCAATTAATTCTTCTAAATTTTTACTTTACAATCTTGATTTGATGATTTAAAGCTTCCATTCTTTTCCTTTTAATAATTAATAGAGAGACTTTATTTGAATTATAAAACATGGCAGTCAAAAAAAAAAGTTTAATCCAAAGAACTTGCGTGTTCAAATGATGTGTAATGTCGGACAGTACTATAGTTCTGGCCTGCATTATGCTTATCACATAATAGATATCAGTCAAATGACTGAAATGACCAAATGATATTTCAACATACAGTACATTCAAAAAGCAAAAAAAAAACAACGGACTAAAAAAGGAACCAGCTTGACTAATTATTATCTTCTATTAATGATTTAAAGTCTTGATCTGATTAATTATTCTTGTCTTTTAGACTGTAAAAACTGATGTTTATTTTAAATCATTATTTTTCATTGATATTCTCACTTTTTATTTAAGAAAATAGATTTTTTATTTTATAAATACAATTTAATCAATAATAAATCTCCCCTTTAATAAATTAAACTTTTAATAATTATAATTATAATAAATATTGCATCTTTTTTTTAAAAAAAATTACAGACAATATTTAATTAAGCTATTGAATTTTAGTTTTTTTAAAAAAAACTTCTGCAAATCAAATTTCAATACATCATTCTGAAAAAAAATTTTATAATTTTAATTTCAATAAATTTTTTTAGTCAAATTTTGATAGATTTATGAATTTTATATAACTAATGAATTTTAAAATATAATAATCAGATAAATTTATTTTTCATAAAAAAATCATTATAAAAAATCATTTATTATCAAATAATGAAAGACTAAATATTGGGTATTTATTTTTTCAATTTAGGATTAAAAAGGACAAAAAATATGTGTTGGGTCAAAATTGATGTTAAAGAGATGGAAAATTCATTTAAAAATCATGTTCATCACAGGAAATAAGAATAAGGGGGTAACAATGAGAACTATGGAGAGAAATTAGTAAAACTGTTTTAATATCTTACAAATGCAAATCAAATTATAATTTAAAATAAAATGTAAATATTAAAGAATTAAAGCAATGGCAGATAAACCTTTTTAAGTATGTAATAGATGAAAAAATGAAACTTCATAAAAAAAGTATTACATTTGTGCAAGTCAATTAATATCAAAAATTTAAAGCTTTAACTATATCTATAACAATTAATGAATAATAAATTTGATAATCTGGTATTTAAAAAATTTGCAATATATCTATTTAAAAATTAGACATTGTGCCAAGTAGCAATGGCCTTAAGAACTTTTTGTAATGGAACCTTGTATATCTTCCTATTTTCAAGAATCAGATCATTAAATCATTCTGCTATTTTACTAAAGTTTGCCCATTACTATGAAATAAAGTATTGCTTTTGTCTTTCAACTCATATAATTGATTTATATCATTAGTTGACATTCAATACCATGTAAAATAACCTTTAACTTTTCAATACAATTATGCTCATAATCTGTTAAATCATGCCATTCTTGAAATAAAAAAAAAGCAGTCTCTAATCTCTACTTCATATTATTCTTTCTCTCCTAGTTTTTTTTTTGCTAATTCATTAATAATTTTTTGATCCAATCTCTATAATTGTTTAAAGTTCTGTTTAATTTTTTATACACATTAACTGCTTAAACTGAGTCTCATTATAAACCAATACTTTTTCATAAGGACTATAATTTTTTTTGTGAGAATTGTCTGTTTTTCCATTATTTCATAAGTATTTTATAATATTATCTAGTTTTCCTAGGTTTGGTATCATTGATCCATCTGTTAAATACCAACATTGTTTATCATTTCATCCAGATATTCTTTATTTTTATCTTTTTGGACATCAATATTTTTCTCCTTAATATAATAATCATTCATTGTTAAAATAATATTTCTTTTAAAGATGGAAGATAATACTTGTGGATGGAAGATAATATGAAAGATGAAAATGAAAATGTGTTATATGAAAAATTTGATTCTCAGTAAAATATAACATATTTGTGTTGTATTTATGTTAAAATTGGTTGGTGGCTTATTTTAACTAATCAGGATAAGTAAAAATTTATCATTAAACACAATCAATTTTTTGTCATATGATTTGATTCTATTTGACTAAATATGGAAAATCAAAATATTTTCCAGCCATAATAATATTTCTCACTCAAATCCAATACTTTTATGAAGGAATTGTTTTGAATATGGATAACTTGAATTCTTGGCAAGTTTTGGACTTTGGTTTAATATTGAGCTTTTATTAATGACCAAATTTTCTTTTTTATTTTTGTCTATTTTAGCTATATAAGCCTTTTTTTGGTCTGATCCACATATTATTTTTGGCAATTGTAATATCATAATGTTCATTGTTTTCCAAACTTCAATGTAATTTTTACTCAAATTAGTAAAAAAATTGGTTGACATTTTTATATATATATTTTAAGTTGAAAGAAAAGTAAAATAATTTATTTTGAGAAGCAAATTTGCAAATCTATATAAGTGTGTCATATTCTAGATATAAATAAATCAAATATTAATAAAGAAGATAAATCCTGATTGGTCATTACATTCTGCATCTCAATTGGCATCATCCATATTATCATTCCAATTACAAGTGAATTAAATTTGATTAAAATCTTCAAATATAATTAAATTTATTTGCATTATATGAATCATACTGTACATGTATTTAAAAACTAAAAATTTTAAAAATGTCAATCCACTATTTTAATAAAAATTAATTTTCTCCCATATCAAATAATCAATCTGACCTGGAAAAAAAATAATATTAAATGTTTAATTATTTTCATAAAAAAGAGTGCGCCAGAGGTCTAGTTTATTTTGATATTAATATTAACACCAATTATCCAATTATATTATATGGTAATTTGATGTACTTTTGATTACTAGATGCTGAGTTTATAAGTTCTGAAACATATAATATTAAGTGTTTAATAAATAAATTTGTAAATTTTAATTTTTAGTATAGTTTATTCACATTTTTTATTTTGACAAGTCACTGAACATAATATTTAAGTAAAATTATTTACGGATGAATTCATTAAAATACTTTTAAGGATTATTAATCACGTGGTAATTATTTTTTTATATTTTCTTTAATTACTTCTAAACTTATAATAACAAAATGGTTTTTATAATTATTAAATCAAATGTTTTTTGATTCTCGATTTTCCAATTTATAAAAAAAGATTCTAAATCTTTGAAAACAATACTGACAAATTTCAGTACTTTCTAAATATTGACAACTATTAAATATAATTCTTAATGTATCCAATTCATTATTATTAAGAGTTTTAACTATAGATAAATTTAAATCATGACCAACTTCCTTTCTATAAAATTCTTTAAGTTTCTTCCCATTATTTTCTAAAAATTTCATAATATATTCAGGATTTGAAAAATTATAAAGAATACTTAAGGATTGTAATTTTAGGAAAGTTACATTATGACATATTTGAGATAATTGATAAAAAAATTCAGAAGAAAGACCTGAATAGCTACCTGAATTACAATGTAATTCTGAAAGATCTGTTAAACGAAAAAAAAATAAGTAAAAGAGGTATTGTTATGATTTAAATTATATATTTTAATTTCTTCAAGGAAGAAATTTGATTTATAAACATTTTAAAAACTTCATTTATGATTAAAGTTTGATCTTCTGAGAGACTTTTTAATGTAATAAGATTTTCCTTAAAGGTGATAGTAATTATTTGATAAATACTGTAATTTACAAAATTCTGGATAATTAAACAGTGGTGGTTTTGAAGTATATGTTGAAATAAAAATTTCATTCTTGTATAAGAATTCGTTTGATTCATCGGAAAGACAAGCAACCAATATATTAAGAATTGTTAATGCCATTTTTAGTGAAATTATAATTTAAAATATTCCTCTATAAAATTCTAATAGAAATTTATGATTATTAATAAACAAAGTATTTGTATCATCTTCTAAATATTCAATAATTTCATTTAAAAAAAGGTTGTGTAATTGTTATGTTTAGATAAACCCGTATAAATATTTTTGAATTATGCAACGTGTGATTCATCTACGCCTCTGCGCCTCATATTTCAGATGGTGTGCTGCGGCAAACTGGTGGGTGGCGTAATTATTAGCCTATTGATTTTTTTTAATAGTTTTTTATTATAATATTTTTTTTGTAATTGAAATAATTTTTTATAAATCGGATATCGATATGAACCTTTATTTTTTTGACGTATATAACAGTGTTGTGTTTCTTGTGTGATACAGTAGATCATGAGAGTTAAACATATGATCATCAATGACAAATGACTAGGAATCTTTTGAATGGTCATTTCCGATTATATAATTACCCGAACTTCTAAATAGAAATTCTTAAAATTCCATGAAATAGAAAATTTGTATACAGAAAGTTCTATCTTTCATTATCGTCAGATTTAAATACTCAAATTTCCAAATTTATAATTTTTTTTTTATAGATTCTTGTTTATGACATAATAAAATGGAACTTTTAAATAATGATGAAAATTCTTTTGACCCAACGCCAAAATTAAAATCTAGTCCTATACCGATTACGTTTGTTTCTTTTAATTGAAATGATGATAAATGTATTTATTGTGGAGAGAAATACACTGGAACAGTTTTTGGTAATAATTGGGACCATCAAAAATATTGCAAAAAATGTTTATCGCGTTATGTTACTGATATAATTGAACATGGTACATATTTGGATGTATATTATATAATGAAATTAGATTGTAATAAACATGAAATAAGTAGGACAAAAGAATCACAAAATATTCAAGAATGCTGCACAAATTGCCTAGAAGTTTTATTCTTTAAACAAATACCTGGATACAGAATAATTCATCATTATACATTTTCTGATTATCCTGAATATATCTCTATTTATAATAATGTGATTGAAAGTGAAAAGAATTGTAAATTATGTGGAAAACCATTATATGAATTCATGAGTACTGATTTTAAATTATGTTCCGATTGTTATAGAATTTCTTCTGGAGGTATAGAATCAATATTGACTAAAGAACTCATTCCAATTTTTTATTTACCATGGTGGGATGATTGTTATGGATGTAGAGTTTGTAATTTAAATTTAAAATTAACATCAGATTGCCAAAAGTATTGTTCGAATTGTTATATATTTTATATTGGATGTAGATATTGTCTAACAACAAATGTTATTTTTGGACTTATAGACCAATCTCAATGTAAAAAGTGCAGGAGGGTAACATTGATTGATAGCACAAATCTTAGCAGTGGAAATAGTGATCTAGATAAACTTATTCATAATTTAAGATTTGATATCAAAAATTTAAAAATAGATGAATTTGCTGACAAAATAAAAAATCTTGGCAATTATTTCAAACCCGATGAAATAATTTCCTTCATTTATCAGAACCTCAGAAAATTAGAAATAATAATGGAATGGATACCATATTATCAATTCACAAATGTAAAAAAAATAGCGGAAGGTGGATTTAGTAACATATATCGAGCAATTTGGTTAGATGGACCACAAAATTTAATAGCGGGGGATCACAATGAAAGTAGAAACAAGAATGAAACTGTTATTTTGAAAAGATTCAAAAATTCTCAAGATATTAGCAAAGATTTTTTAAATGAGGTAAAATTTTAATACAATATTTATATTTTCTATTTATTGTTTTAATAAGTTAACTTAAAATATTCTTGAAATAATTATAGCTAAAATCTATTCAAAGTTGTTATAAAATTAATCATCATATCATTCAACCTTATGCTGTTACAAAAGATCCTGATTTAGAGAGTTATATGTTAGTTATGCAATATGCATCAAGAGGAGATTTACATAGTTATTTACAAAACGATTTTACAAACATTACATGGAATAAACAAAAATTATATATATTATGGCAAATTTCAGAAGGGTATTTATATTTTGAATTTATTATATTTATAATTGTTAATTTATAATACTAATTTACTAATTTTTTGTTAGTCTTGAAACTATTCATAATGCAGATTTTATTCATCGAGATCTTCATAGTGGAAATATATTATTCGATAATATTTATTTAGGAAGATTATTTAAAAGGTATCAATGGAAAATTGGAGATCTAGGATTATCACAACCTGCAAATAATACTTCATCAAATAATGAAATATATGGAGTAATGCCTTATATTGCACCAGAAATATTTAAAGGGTCCGCATTTTCTAAAAATTCTGACGTTTATTGTATGGGTATGATTATGTGGAAACTTACAACAGGTTGTAAACCTTTCGCTTATGTTAAACATGATATTCATCTTGTTTATAAAATTCTTAATGGAGAACGTCCTAAAATTACGGAAGATACACCAGAATGTTATGCTGATTTAATAAAAAGTTGTTGGGATCCTAATCCCAAAAAAAGACCTTCTATAAAAAAAATTCGTAATACTTTTGGTAGTTGGTTTTATAAAAATAAAAATATAAAACAATTTAATCTGGCTGAATTGAAAAGAAATGAATTAATAAGTTCAAAGAGCTTGGTCCTGAATTTGCTGAGAAACCTCATTCAGATGCCATTTATACAAGCAGGCCATTAAGTTCTTTAATTACTGAATGTTCATCAATCAACTCATCTTTAAAAGGTATGTACGATGCATTAGAAAATGTTGATTTTGATATTAAACAAGATATTTAAAATTTGGTTTTTTTTTCAGATTATACTTCAATAGAACAAAATTTTGATATAAGTTTTTCAAGTTCACCAAATTTGGATTCTAAGTTTCTAAATTCATCAACAATTTGGCATCCAAATGCAATTTATAATAAATCTTCAAATACACTTGCAACAGTCACAACTTCTCTAAAAAAGCGAAATATCGAAGAATCAAATATTGAAACTCATAGTAATAATGGTAAATATTTATTTGGTTAAAATTGTTTATATATTTGATTATATTTACATTTATATTTTATTTTAATTAGGAAAACACATTAAATCTGGTTCTAGTTAATAAAATTATAATGGTTATTGACACAATACTAGAGATAATTTTTATCAATGGTATCTGCAGTTTTTACAAGAAATGAAAGACTAATAATTGTTCTTTTATCTCTTCATTCAAGCACTTCAATTATTTTCATGGATTAACACTAACGGATAACCTTACTACTTTTTACTGAATACTCGATTCTTGAGAACATGATGATCAATTCATGGTTAGAAATGAATAGAGGTCACTCAAATCATTATTTAATGATCATAAAGTTTGTCAACATCTCAACCATTAGCCAATTTCATTGAGAGTTGTGATAGAACACCATTATAAATATCACATTAAAATATTAATATATTTCTCATCAGGATAGGATATCATTTATTTATTATTTTATTATTAAAAAAACTTAATAAAAAACATGGTTTTGTGATGATTAAAAGTGATTTTTAAACCTGAAAACATGAATTAGCATTATAATCCGTTGAATGTTGGTTTAATGCCATAAGATGGTGGATTAACTAATGAAACCGATTAATTTGCGCAATACCATAAAGTTTCATTTTTTTCTTTAATATTTAAACTTTATTTAGTAGTAATAATATTAGCTCGGCCGAATTTGTAATTGCGGCTAGAAGAAGATTATAAATGTCATTAATCATATGATAAATTGAATCAACGTTTAAAAAATTAAACATCTATTATAATATTGTTCTACAGAAAATCAGA
Organism: Glomus cerebriforme; assembly: GCA_003550305.1. Lineage (NCBI taxonomy): Eukaryota > Fungi > Glomeromycota > Glomeromycetes > Glomerales > Glomeraceae > Glomus > Glomus cerebriforme. The sequence goes on along the minus strand of QKYT01000319.1, from coordinate 30,794 downwards.
ATAATTATACATAGCATGCCTATATTATATGACTCAAAATATAATTTTCAATAAAATTAAAATCATCGCTATTTATGGATGAGAATTTAAAAGTAATCAATTATCCTAAACTGATATCAGTTTATGCCTTTCAAGAATTTCATTTTAGTAATTACTACAGTAGTACAGTGTATATTAATTGAATTTAAACAATGAATGAATCAACACTTCATGAACCGAGTTTCTAGTATTTTGAGGTATAATTGGTTTAACATTATGATCCAAAAAAATCCTAATATGAGTCTTTTGGTAAAGCTTTCTTATAAGGTAATACCTTTTTCAAAATTGTTCTTTAAATCATTCTGTTGATAAAGGATTAGTAATTGAAGAGATGAAATCATCCTTTGAAAAGGATTGAAAGAAAGTTCAGGATTTTGACAAGTTCCCATTTAAACGTGTGCTCCCGAAGTCATCATTTTGGAGTGTGAACAAAGTTATTTCATAATTTGGAGATAAATTTTGTGATCTGAATACCATATCTGATTGAAGTTCTAATAAAGCATAGTTTTCAAAGCTTGTTTGATATATTTTGTTAAAAATTTGTACCTATGATTATTTCAAACGAAGGACTCTATTAATACTTCAATAATTTTGTTTTTTATATCCATAATCGGTTTCACCATTTTCTTCTGGTTTATTCTTTTGGCGCCTTTCTCATCATTTGTTTACTGACTGAGATAAAGCTTTGCTTATGTCCATTAAAGAATCCAATTTTCGTTTTTTTGAAATTTATTGAATGTGTACTTCATTAAATTTTTGCATATCTATCTGTATAGGTATCAGTCAGTGTAAGTACTATGTATTATAGTAAATGAAAGAGGGAACAGTATAAGGAAGTTAAGAGAGAGTTTAACGTAGAGTTTTTAAAAAGAAACAACCAGCCATTTAGGAGATGCGCGACTATCTGACTAGTTCTCCTTACCTAATATGAGGAAGGCCTCATGTACAGTATAAGGGAAGTTAATAGTGAGTTAAAGGGTTAGTGAGTTTAAAGGAATATTAGAGATATAGATATATAATAGAAAATACAAATAATAAAATAAGCAAATAATGAAATAATATGGGCTATTTATATAATTAAGAAGATTAAGGACATAAAATGAATCAAAATTAACAATTATTAAAATAATAGAACCACTCTAAAAAACTGGCTTTGAATGGACTGACTCAGCGAGCTACTCAGAAATGGTTTGATATATGGATATTTATATAAATTTGTAAATAACATTTTTTATATAGTTTATCTATATATGATTTATTTATTTATATTATTAATACTATATACAGATCATACTATATATTTGATGGTATCAGGTGATTTTAA
>QKYT01000319.1:13373-27471 GCA_003550305.1 Glomus cerebriforme | reverse complement strand
GGCCGGCCATACAATTATGAGTCTAGTTATTATAAAATAAAATTGTTTGTTATAATGGTTATAATTTCAAATTGTTATTATATTAATATGATATTATTAATGCAATTTATGTCAATTTCTAAAAAAGAGTTTTCAAGATTTTTACGGCCCTACCAATGGACTTACTATCAGGAAGCATAAGGCGAAGAGCACCCCAATAATGTTCATGAAGTTAATTTTTTGCATTATGCTGCAAATAATTGGTTCACATACTAACAATATTGATTTAAAAAAGATTTCATTCAACTTTTATTTAATTAAAAATTTATGATTATGGGAGGTATAAAAAATATAATATCATATCATATAAATGATATTGATTCAGTAAGAATAAAAAAATTAATTTCTTAAATAATATACTAGTATTTCGAATAAATGGATCAATATTAGAATAATAAGACAAGAATAATTTTGTATATAGCAATTGTTTTTGATTAGAAAATTCCTCTTAAAAGACTGGCCGGTTAATTTAATTGACTATAGAGTAGTATACTTTATTTTTTAAATTATCCTCTAAATTATCCGGCCAAAATTGTTTAAATTTAAAAATTAAAAAAAAAAATCTTCTTTGTAATATTTTATATTTATTTAAAACATGAGTAAATTTTATTAATTGTAAATAATAAAAAAAATACATTTAATTAATTAAAAAAAATGAGAAAATCTAACAGCTAATAAATATTACTACTACATTTGTATCATTTTTTATATTTTCTTATATTCCTTCTATTTTATTTTATTACTCTTAAATATTTTCTTTTATTTCTTTCTATTTCTGCTTTTTCATTACATCTTTTATTCTAAACTTTTTTGCACTATTAAGAGACTGGCATCTTTTTCAAGTTTCTTTATATGCATGTTTTCTTCAATTTGTTCCTTCCATTTAGTCCCTGTATTATCCGTTCTTGAAAATGTACATTTATTTACTTTTGATTTCTTCCTTATCTGTTATTATTAGCCACCCGTTTCTTTTATTATTCTTTTGAAGTCCAATCATTTGTTACATATCTTCTTATCCTTTTAGTCATTCACCTCTTTTAGATAGTATCTTTTGCTTATTATTTTTGTAACTTGTGTTCATTAATTTATACTTTTTTTATTGCATCATTTTCTCTGTTATATTGAGTCATTTCTTTATTGTATTATTTCTTTATACATCTGTTTGCATATCTTCTTTTTCCATCTTAAATAAAGCAACCTTTTCACATTCAAACATGCTGAAATGGGTTAATTATCTTGAATATTTCTTCTTTAAAGTTGTTAAATTATCTTGTAGTAGTAATTCCTTCTTTTTCTTTTAACATCTTGCAAAATCTTCCTATCATGATGATCTCTTTAATCTTTAACATTGCTTCATAATATCCTTTTCTTTTTCATTAATTATTAATCTTTAATAAAGCTTTAATTTTTCATAATCCAATATGCATTCCAAAATGGATAGATTATCTTCTTAAAGTTGTTACGTATTTCTAATTTATATCAAATAGTATTTCTTTCTTCTTTTTCTTTCATCATCTTGCAAAATCTTCCCATCACGATGAACTCTTTAATCTTTAAACATTATTTCATAAACATAAATATAAGGAAATAAGGATGGGAATACTAATCTAAACCAAACCGCAGATAGGATATATTCAACTATCTGACCGGTCTTTCCTTGCCTGATACGAAGAAGACTTCTATATACAGTATAAGGAAGAGAAGAGGAAGTTTAAAGGAATTTAAAAAAAAATCAAACCAGCTAAATAGGAAATCCTACCTGCTGGACCTTCCTTGCCTGATACGAGGAAGACCTCTATATACAGTATAAGGAAAGATAAAAGAAGGAGTTTAAAGGGGTAGTTTATTTTTAAGAGGTTATAGAGAAAAAATAAAATTATAAAGAGAAAAGAGTTTAAAGGAAAAATTCAATGAATCTAGTTTTTAAATTTAGAGGAAAAAAAAAAATTTTTAAAAAATGATATGTATTTATGATTTTTTTTTTTTTTACATTTGTAAAATTTACAAAGAATGTGTCATGAGAAGTTATTATGTATTTTTATTATTTATTGTGCAATATACTTTTTAATTTAATTGATTTTTAATCATGAGCTAATGGGCTAGACAAGAAAGTGTAATGATACATGTGAGTCACAATCCATATTTGCATATTAGATCATAATTTCTTATTTTTGTTCTATAATTAGATAAATCAATTAGATTACAAGCCCCGCAAATGTATAGTAGAATCAATTTATAGACGATATGAAGTAATAAAACTAAATTTAGTAATACATTGCATAGTAAATTTTACAATTCTTTAATAATAATAATAAGAATGAGTCAAAATTAACGATGACACAATAATAAATTAAGCATGATGAAATATCCTTCTGAATTTATTTATCCTTTTGATTAATATAAAGTTTATTTTTTATTAAAATTTCTTTAGGGTCATTAATATAGACCATATAAATAGTCGACTCAAAATATAATTTTCAATTGTATCAAATTATCTTTAGTAGAACTATAACTTCCATTCAAGTGAATCTCATTACTGTTTTTTACTTTAACGATTATTACTGTGTGAGAAATCTACTATATATAAACCTATCACGAGATTCACGAGATAATAATTTGAAATTTTTAAATCATAAATCCATTTTAAGATTAATTCAGCATGTTGATGTGTAATAATTTTAAGACCAAAAATTCTTTAGAAATGAAATTGCCGAATTTAACAAATAGAATACATTGTTGTTTAAAATATTGAGAATAGTTTAAAGAAGTTTACTTAAATATCACTCATTTGAAGAATTACATTCAATAATCCGAGAAATTTCTACAAATCTGGCCACCAATTTTTCAACTTTTTCCACAATTTATTATAGTCATAAGTAAAGGCTTTATGTTGTATGACTTTAGTTATTTTTGATTATGACAGTGATGAGATAAAAAGATGAGTTACGCTAATTATACGTTCTATCAAAATAATTTTATTGTTAAATAATTATCAAAAATTCAATGACGCGTAATAATTTTTCAATAAATAACTTCATCAAAGAAAAAAAATGAAACGTGCGATATGAAAACAATAACGAGAATATATGGAAATCAAATTTAAAATCGAACGTTAGATTACTGTATAATCAAATTTATGTATTCAATATAAATAGATAGATGACTCTATAGTTTAAAGAAAATTAAACTTAATTTCATATTTACTGCTATATATTAAATTCTGATTGTACCTTTTACATTATAATTGAAAGAAATCAATTATTTTTAAAAAAAGAACATGACAAATAATTCATTTTCTTCTGATTTTCTTATTTTTTTCTATATTTATGATAAATCTTTTGTAAAGTTAACAAAATGTTTGTTTCTCCTGAAAAGATAATTGGCCTAATCATATGAAAGAAATTATTATTCTATCATTTATTTATCTTTGGTTCTGGATTGCTATCATTAATCGCATTGTAGATTAGTGAAATTGCTTCGTAATTACAGAAAATTTTGGAATAATTTACGTTCATTTGCAAATATTAATTTGCACTTTCTTCTACCGTACTAGAAGAAGCTGATACTGCGGCAGATTTATTTTATTTATTTCTTAATTTCAGTTTGTAAAAAGATTCTTTCTTTAATATATTCCTTCTTTTAAAAAGATTCGGTAGACTATTGAAAAATTCTGAATTGTGATAAATTATTGTTTATTATTTCATTAAATTAATAAATTGCAAAATTATTTCTTATAAATTTCTTTGAAATAGAAGAATTAAACTCCTTTTTTAACGATTGATTATTATGCTGATACTTTAATGAAACAAATTACTTTAGAAATTATTTTAGATAATGAATGTTGTTTGTATGATCTTTTCATGTACATGGCATAGTGTACATTGAAATTTTCCTCATTATTCTCTCCATAGTTATAAATATTCTGAAATGATAATATTATATTCTGCTGTGTTTCAACAATTGAAGAATTCTCTATAATTACTTACATATCATAAATCTATTAGTTAAAAATAAGGACATCCACAACCCCATTTTTTCAATATTAGTATTATATGTGTTGAAATTATCAGTTTCTCGACATAGTAATTTTTTCCATTCACTTTTTGCCAGTCTAATTTTTCATGACTTGCTGAAATTTGTGTTCTTGTAAAGGAATAAGTTTTTCCAAAATTATATAAACCAGAAGATCCAAATGAGAACAAAAAAAAAATTTGTAAAGAAAATCACATTTAGGTCAAAAAATACACAAATTCCGCTACGGGTAAATGTACTGGTGCTATTATGTATAATAGTTATATAAAAAACTGAAATATAAAACAAATTTATATTTATTAGCAAATAATTTAAATAATAAAAAGCATCATATTAATAAAAAATATTTTAATAATGAAAAGTAAGCGGATAACGATTTAATAAATAAATAACGTAATAATAATCGATTGTATTCGATTAAAAAAATAATGTTATTTTTTTCATCAGCGTTAATAATTTAAAGAAAATAATCTTCTGAATAATATACTAAATTTTCTCTTATCAGGTCGAAAACAACAAAATTTTTAAAAATGATGGCTTATAGAGAGTATTATACACATGCGTCAGTACGTCTGATTGATGGACTGATTTTATTAATGCCTTAAGAGGGATTGACCAACATTTTGTAGAATTAGTCACGGCTGATGACATTTTACGCACGTATATATAATTTTTTTTATAAAAGTTTTTATACTATTTTATTTTCATTCTTAACTACCTAATCTAATGTCAAACTTACTTTCGTCCAGTTATATACTGTACATTTTAATCTCCATCTCTATATTGTTCAAACTTTTCTTAAATCTTTTATCCTTTATTATTGCTATTATTACTTTAATATTATCTTTAAAATTGCTAAATAATAAAATTATTATAATCCTATTAACTGATTATTTTCTTTCTATATTATATTCTTTCACTATATTTATTTATTTCGTTATCTTTTGTAAAATTCTCCTCTTTTACTATGCTATTTAACTAATTGTCTTTAGTTTCAACATGTCCTCTACTTTAATCATTCTCTTCGTTAAACAATTCCTTAAAGTTACTAAATATATCTCTTGCTTTATCATTATTTATTAAATTACTAATTCTTTAAACCATTTAAGTATTAGTCTTCTCGTACGTCTTCTCGAACTTATTTACAAATTTGTTTCCTGTCTTTTAACCTATTTGTTTTTGTAATTATCTGTTCTTGCACATAATATTTTACACAACTTATACTTTTTTACTCTCTTTATATATTTCTCTTCCCATAACGCCCTCCAGAAATATTTTTCCACCTTCAATTCTATGCTTGTTTTTGTGTATATGATTCATATTCTCAAATTATTATCTTCAACTCATTTTTTATTTCTCTTTTATCTTATATACACTTTCTAATAAACAATTACTAATCCATTCAGTTTCTTTTAATTGGTCGATCTTGTAATATCCATGTCTTTTACTCCATAGAGATCTTAAAATGCTGTTTGGAATGCCTATCACTAATCAAATTTTTTTCCGACTCATCTGTTGTATCTCTTTTTTAATCATTATCTTTCCGATTGAATTTCCTTATTTCTTCTTCATTTGATTTCTTTTTTCTTAATATCTTTTTGAATTTTCATTTCACATTCACTAATAAACCATAAATCAATATTCCTTTTGACGATGTATCTCTATTTATTAGTTATTATTTCTTCATAGAGACAATGTTTCTTTTGTTGCATATTTTATTACTATTTGACATTCATTTTCTATAATTAATTTGTTAATAATAGCTTCAATATCTTTCCAATGTTTTGTCTCATTTTTCATTTTTTTTTATTAAGTGTTATATTCAGAATACAAAAAGAGGAATTCTAATCTAAACCAAACCGGTCAGTTAGGAGAGACTCGACTAAAACTGGACGGTTTTTCCTTGCCTGTATGAGGAATATACTCATACAGTATAAGGAAGATAAATAGGGAGTTCAAAGGGAATTCTAGTTTTGAAAAAACAGAGAAAAATTTATGATAATAATGGAAAATGAAAAATGGAAGAGGTATTTATACATTATTGGGTGTAAAATTTATAAAATATGAGTCATAAGTAGTTAATTTATTTAATTTTAAACTATGATGAAAATTTGGCGTAAAGTAGAAATGATAATAAGTATTATTAAATATTTGCGTGACTTATCAATATATACTATACGTATATTAATAAATTAATTGTGGTTGATTATTAAAACGTCAATATTGTACTTGATTTTTTATTTTTTGATTATTTTAACTAAAAAAAAAAGAATGATAACATCAACAAACGCAAATAAAATATACTAATTTGCTTAAAAAATACATTAAGAGGAGCTATTAGTATCCAGTTTGTGTGGGAAAAAAACCTAAAAACATAACATTTATAAAACCAGTATACTGTACATGACTAACATGAGTCATCAACCGGTTATACCCTAGAAATGAATTGGTTATCCGATGGTATGGATCCGAAACTCAAATCACAAAATGACGTTTTACATAAAAATAAAATGATGAATTAGTCATAAATAGTCTTTTATATAAATTATCAACATATAAATACCTATTTTCCTTTCTATTTTTCTTCACTCAACTACTCTTATTATTCTTTCTCTATTTATCCTACCAAATTGATTATTATATAAAAATATAATATTAATACTAAAAATATAAGGAATATTTGAATAGTAAGAGCTTCTCTTCTTTTTTTCTTTTTATGTAATATTTTTTTTAAAAAAAAGTCGAAAGTATTAAAATTAAATAGACTATTTAGCCAAAATTTTTTCAAGCAAAAAAAGAGACTAATTGCCACTCTTGAACCTAGATATATTGCACACTACTAAATAAGTTTTTTTTGAATAAAATTAATATTTGTTATATTGTTAAAAAAACTACAGTTTTGCCGCAAAATGGAATGCTTTCTAATTGGTAAGCATTTGCATAATCTTTATATAATTATATAATTGTATTTCATTTTTTAGATCTGTAAGTTCAATGTGATTTTAGTAGTTAGGTAAGTATTTCCCCATATTATACACATAGGATAGTTTCTACCTTTACCCGAAAGTATGGTGGTGATAGGGTAAAAGGGGGCCTTCCACCAGGCTAGTTTTGCAACTGTAGACGACCTTGGTTCGTTGGAAACGTGACGAACCCATAGCATATGCCCATGTCTTCCGGCTGGTCTTGAAGGTTGCTGCTTATTTATGATTAGATTAGATTAGATTAGATTAGTTAGATGAATTATCAATTGGATTTTCCTGTGGAATATATTGTATATAATGAAAAAGACATGACAAATTAAGGTGAGCATTGAAATTTACTTTTTTCTTTCTTTTATTATTTTAGTAGTGTACATTTATCTAGGCTAAAGAAGTAAAATATGTGTAATGTTATCTTTATTTTTTTAATTTTACTTTTAAAACATGGGTGGAAAATTATCCAATTATGTTACTTTTGATAAAATAAATGAATGTAGAAAAAATCATTCAACTTTTTTAATAATTCAAGTTTAAAGTATTATTTGCTTGATTAATACTATTCATTAATAAGATGGATTTCACTTTCTCAAATCATAGATTTAGTTGTGTAAAAAGATACTGAAAGTAAAAAATGTATAAATTTATGTATTTTTTAATGTGTTAAATTAAAAATGAAAACATTTAACATTAAGTGATTTGTGGCTAGAATAGTAGTATAGTTAAAATAAAAAATAATGTTTATAGAAAACACTTAAAATTTCCAGCCAATAAAAAAATTTCGATAAATTTCTTGTCTCTCCTTGAAATTTTTTACGAATAAACGTCATTTCAGCGAAAAAGAAAAAATTTGTCAAACTCAAAAAAATTGTATCATTTAAATGCATCGTTATTTGCTAGAAATTGCGAGAAAAAATTAATTTTTTTTTTTGCAAATATAAATAAATCTTTAAATTCGACATTTCCCAGATACTTCGCTAATTTATACAAAAATCACACACATAAAATCAATCTTTTGCTTTTTTTTTTTTTAATTATTAACCATACAAAATGTCTCTTAACAGTAATTGGGATTATTTTTATAGAAACGTTACCATTTTTTTTGATAATTTCATTAGAGATTTGAACATAATTAGAGTCCTACATTAGATATTCGCGAAACTGACAAGGAATTCATTGTTAATGCCGAATTACCAGTATGTTCTTTATTTATTTTGCTATTTTCTACTTATTTACTCAAAATACAATAAACAAAATTAAATTAGTAACAACTAATTTATTCATTTTATTGTTTAAAATATTGTATTGAGTAAAATAATTATCACATCTATTGTATTTTTTATTATTTTAATTGGTAAAAGTCTATTTGTCATTTAGAGATAGGCAACATATAAATAAAATAAAATCAGTTGCACTCAAAAAAAAAATAAATTAATTAATTTAAATAGAGAAATCGTTTATAGTGAAATGATAATAAGGAGTAAAGTTATGAAATGAAATATAAAATTACAATCTCAATAATTAATAGATGGATTATATAACAAAATCCTAAGGACATTTATTTGATTACTTTTGATTTAAAATTACAATTAATTAAATAAAAGATAACATTACATATTTTTTATTTCTTTAGCCTAGATAAATTCACACTACTAAAATAACAAGGGAAAGAAAAAAGTAAATTTCAATTCTCACCTCAATTAGTCATATCTTATTCGTTATATATGATTCACGAGAAAATAATTCATCTAACAAATTAATCTAGATGTACATCATAAATAAGCTGCAACCTTCAAGACCAGCCGGGAGACATGGGCATATGCTATGGGTTCGTCACGTTTCCAACGAACCAAGGTCGTCTACAGTTGCAAAACTAGCCTGGTGGGAGGCCCCCTTTTACCCTACTGCCACTATACTTCGGGTAAAGGTAGAAACTATCCTAAGTGGTAGAATATAGGGTGATACTTACCTATCTCATTTGAATCCAAAAACTTACTTCATCTAAAAAATGAAATACAATTATATAGAGATTATGCAAATGTTGATTTGACTTACCAATTAGAAAACAATCTCATTTGATTTTATCGCGGCAAAAACTGTAAAAAAACATAAATATTAATATTATTCAAAAAAAAAAATTGTGTAGTGTGCAATATATCTAGGTTCAAGTATGGTCATTATTCTCCTTTTTTGCTTGAAAGAATGCAGATAAATATTGTAAAAATTATTTGCCATTAATTTTAATATTTTAAAAAATTATTACATAAAAAAGAAGAGAAGCTCTAAATATTTAAATCATATTTCTTTATCTATTTAGTATTGTCATGCTGATATATTGTATTTTTTGAAAGTAGGATAGGTATTTATATTTGACAATTTAAGAAAACGTCATGTTTTTTGATTTATTCTATTTGCTGATGACCTAGGCTGATTTATAAATATGAGTCAACATTATGCATGATCAAGTTTATCACAGTATGAAATGTAATATTACAATTTGTGTCACAAAAACAATTTTCTATCACCGACAAACAATTCAAATCAATCATATCAATTATTAAAATGAAAGACATTAAGGAAGATATAGTATTCCAATGGAACTGATAAAATGAAGACAATATACGGAAGATGAACACCTGAAATAATTTGAAAGTTAATTTTTGGCTTTAACATTTTTTATAAAATAAATATTAAATTGGTTTCGATTTCAGATATTATGAATAACTTCAGATTTTAGGATAGTTTCGTGCCATGTGTAATATAAATGATTAGGGTAAGATATATGGATCAACTTATTTATTGAAAAAATATCTGATGATGTACAGCATATAGCAAATTCAAGAAAAAAAAAATTTATTAATATTTATTTTATATTGAAATGTTAATAAATTTATTTAATGAATATTTAGTATCAACTATAATCCCACGCCACGAAGATATATGTACATCCTTTTCAACTGCTGATCTATAATAATCAAATGCTCTATTACACCCTTATCTAATTCATAAATTTAATCTATAATTAAACCTTTTCTTTATTCATTTATTCTATAATTCGCCTTACACGACAATATTAAAAATGAAATTTTGCATTTAATTAAGTTCCATTACCATTTTCATATAGATATCCAAGCTTATATTGTGCATCATTATGTCCTTTTTCGGCAGCAATTTTATATAATTCATATGCTTTAATATCATTTTTCTCAACTCCTTTCCCAAATTCATAACACCTACCTAAATCATATTGTGCATCACTATCCCCTTTTCTGCTGCATTGTTATACCAATAAACAGCTTTTTCGAAATCTTTTTCACCATTTTCATATAAAACCCAAGATTATATTTGTACAATACTATGTCCTTTCTTAGCAGCAACTTCATAATATTTAAATGCTTTTTCTTTATTAACTTCAGTTCCAATTCCATTATCATATAAATATCCTTGATCAGCTGTTTTTTTATAATATTCAAATGCTTTAACATCATTTTTTTCAAATCCGTTTCCGCCTCTATAGCACCTTCCTAAATTATAATGTGCAATCTCATATCCATTTTCTATTGCTTTATTATACCAATCAATAGCTTTTCTAAATCATTTTTTTCACATAAAATTCCAAGATTATTTTGTGCAATATTATGTCCTTTTCAGCAGCAATTTTATAATATTCAAATGCTTTAATATAATTTTTTTTCAACTCCTATTCCAAATCTATAACGTCTACTGAATTATATTGTGCTTCATTATTTCCATTTTCTGCTGCTTTGTTATACCAATAAATAGCTTTTTCGAAATCTTTTTCTATACTTTTATTATTTTTATATATAATTACAAGATTTTTTTGTGCATTTACTTTTCCTTTTTCAGCAGCAATTTTATATAATTCGAACGCTTTTACTATATCTAATTCAGTTCCAATTCATTAAAATATCAATATCCAAGTTCAAATTGAGCATTTAAATGTCCTAGATCAGCTGATTTTTTATAATATTCAAATGCTTTAATATAATTTTTTTTCACCTCCTATTCCAAATCTATAACGTATGCCTAGATTATATTGTGCTTCATCATTTCCATTTTCTGCTGCTTCGTTATACCAATAAATAGCTTTTTCTAAATCTACTCCTACACATTCACCATTTTCATACAAATTTCCAAGTGTGTAGCAATACTATTTTCCTTCTCAGCAGCAACTTTATTTGAATTACAATCATGATCTAAAAAATATTTTAATAAATCTTTAAATAATTCGTTTTGCAGAATTTTTTTATAAGGTAATACTTTCTCCAAAAATTCTTTAGAAGTTAATTTATGAAATTTAATAAAAGGAATATAGTGTTCCAAGACATTCTTTAATGTATTGAAATCATTTTTTGAGGATCAGAAGGAAGCTCAGGATTCTGAGCAAGTCCACATTTAAGTACGTATTTCCAAACTTGAATTTCACTTATTTGAATATTAGTATTTTGAATAAGTGAGAGCATAAGCTTTCCTAAAATTGAAGAAAAATTTGGTGAATTAAATATCTTATTTGGCTCTTTGGATATTATATCAATACAATATTCCAAGCATTTTCGAAGCTTATTTGATATATCAAATCAAAATTTTGTTCCATCCAGTTTGTTTTATTTTCAATCAAGAATAATTCTAAATAAGGAATTAATTCCTGAAGGCCAAGTTCATTAGCAGTAACCAAAATTTTAATTATATCTGAATTGTCATATTTTTCTAAAGAAAGCCTACCACCATAAATATACCTAAAATAAAAATATATTAATATACTGTATGATATTTGAATACTTTAAAATTTAAGTCTTTATTACCTTAAGATTATTTGAAAAATTTCCGGTAAATGTTTTGTAATTTAATTTGTATCAAAGTTCCATTATTTTCATGATTTTTCTTTTTATTAGTTGATAAGATTCTTCGTAAATAAGGAGAGCGATAATTTAAGAGAACCATATGAGCACGAAATATTTTTACGTAAGGGTCATTACCAACTTCAATAGTAATATCGATTTTATGCATTATACAAATTATCCTACTGAATTAATATTATCAGTAACTGCAAGAGTTATGTACCTTAATAGTACTCAATTTTATACAATGGATTAATAAGTCAGTGTGGTCATGAAAATATGTGATCAAAAAATGTAAAAGTTACATTTCCATTAAGATTTTTACTAATGTGTGGCAATGAGCAGATTGGGATAAGCTTGACATAACATCATTTGATATAAATCCTATTAAAACTGACAAACATGTGACGAAAAATCAGATTTTACATTTCTGATTTCAAACTTTTCTTTATTCTTATATATTTCTAAATTATTCAACAATCATATAGTAAAATATCATTATTAATTATTAATTTTCAGAAATTATCTATCATTATAAAAATACTACACTGGGTTTTCCTACCAAATACTATACACGCGCATTACAGTTATTCATTAGTTTCCCTTTGAACATAAACTCTCTTTAATTATTATTTTTAATCAAGATAATCGTTATAAATAAATGGGACAAATTACTTTTGATTTCACTCCAGAAAAATCGTTGATATTTTTATCGTTATTGTGTAGTTGCTTAAAATCCCAGATTTTTTTCAGCGGATTCTATTATTTTTACATACAGCAGAATACAGATGGTAAAGATCGCTTGTCATTAGGTTGAAATCTTAAAAGATTGACATCATCATATAATATAAAAATTATTATTTTTTTTTTTTATTTCGACATATGATGCGCCACAAACGTGACTAAGTACAAATAAAATTATACAAAAAATACATATTGAGGCTGAGCTCCCCCGTATAGGGTGAACTATTTATGCCATAGGACTAAAAAAATGAATAAAACTAAACTAAACTAACTAAAAAAAAGGAGAAGGCCACACATTCCCTAATAATTCCACCACACGATAGAATATTAGACCGATCGTTCTGATACGTTGCAAGGCAGATTAGAACTGGAGAAGAATAAACCGTTTTACACCTAAAAAAATATGGAACTCCAGGAATCGCCTAAAAGGACCGTTTATCACACCTGGTCCAACCTAAAAGGGAAGTATAAAAGGGCCGCACTACTGGTTAAGGTTCCGGTAAGGAACGGACAAGCTAAAGCCAGATCTAGGTTCCATTTTTAATTAGAACCTGAAACGTTTCGAGCCAGTTCTCTGAATTTTCCTTTCGTGATCTTATGAAACTTGCTGTCATCCGAAGATGCGTTGAATACCACGTGTGGAGAAAAATACCGTTAGGTCTCCGACTTGTTGGGCTAATCGACTGATCTGTTGTTCTAAATTATGATATTTCAGGTCGTTAGAGATAATATAAAAATTAGCATTTATAATATAATTAATTTATTTTTTAGTAACACGTGATCAGCTCGTGATCAAAATAAAAAAGGTTCTACGATTACATAAAAATATGATAAGTGACCATAAAATATTAAGATCACATTACATAAATTCATATTCCAATATAACAATCGTGTAGTTAGATAGTATTAAAAAAAATTGTCATTATAATTGAAATTGATTAGACACGAAGTTAAATACCCACAGGACCGTCGATTTTTCCATCCAACTCTTCATAACCAGTTTCCAAAGACAGCTTCCAAATTCAAATTTAGGATCAAGTCAATTACAGATTATTTTGCCGACCTCCCCTATCTATATTGTTGTATCAACTGAAGTTGTGTCTTCTGCTGCGGCTATAGGTACGATCAGGCATTACCAAATTGAAAATAAATCTTTCCCTTAGTTTTTCAAGAGAGTAGGGTCGATGTAATGAAAAAAATATATTTGAATGATTCATCATCGATATAAAGTCGTAGTTTTTCATCCAATATTTAAATACAATCTAAAAGTCTACTTGAAGATAATAATAATCTATTGTACATAAAACCTATCCCAAAATTATTTATTTATTTTTTTTTTTTTTGTAAAAAAAAAAGAAGCATTATAAAATAAAGAAAAAAGTTCTTTAAATTATTTGGTTTATATGACGTATTTTATAAAATAGAATACACATTTTGAAATAAACT
>QKYT01000318.1:113956-129405 GCA_003550305.1 Glomus cerebriforme | reverse complement strand
CCGGTTTAACCGCTTTATAGAACGAAACTGAACTGAATGAACCGTCCCCATCCCTAGTAACCCGTGGGTACTGGTAGAAAATTACTGGCTAGTTTATTATTATAATTTCACATAAATTAATATTACCAATTACTATAATTGCGATCTTAATTTAATCGAAATTTCAGTTTTTACCATATCTTTTAATTTTGTTGTATTCCAAGCTTAACTATGTTCCACATCAAACTTAGAATCTTATATCCAAAACTTGACCATCTTTCAAACTAAATCTTAGATGATATTCAACATTTAAAATCTGATTGTCCTAAGTTTGATTTGGGATATTACAATTAATGAGAATTCACCCTGGGCACTTGAGAGATAACAATTAATTGACTTTAATATTCTATCCCTTCCTGTACTATGGAGAAGAACTTCTTATGGACATAACAGGGATTACGGGATGATTTATTGCATACTTACTCTTTTGGGTTAAGGACACTCTTTTCTTCCCTCTCTGTTAATATTTAGACCCAAACTTGTTGGTTTCCTTATTTTTGGATATGTTTAGAAGTTCTACTTTTTCTTCTAAGAAATTCAGGAAATATGAAAATAACTTTACCTTCTCAACAAACAGTATTTCATCTTATATGTGGTTCTTTTTAGTATTTTGCAAAAAGCTGTTTTAAAATAATAAAAATCATTAAAAACATATGAAATTTTTGATCTAAAATTTTAAAACACGCATGTATCATCCCTAGTTAAATCTTAATGTTATAATTTATATGACTGACTGACGGAACACTCGTGGCATTTTCAGCTGGATTGGATCATAGAATTTTTTGTCTATTACTAAATTTATTGAAAGGAAGTCAAAAAAAAAATCTAAATTTTATAGAATTTAGTACATTATTTTCTAAATGTAATTAATTATTTTGTTTACAGAATTTACTACAAAGATAACTTTAACTTTTTAAAAGTGTAAAGATTTTTAAGTGAAAATTTAAATATAATATACAATTTAATAAAAAGATGAAGAAGCAGATATTATTAAAGTATATTAAATTCACACTTTAGTTTTTGAAGTTCTAATCATATGACAATTTTTAAAATTATTGATGTTATGGATTTTTTATTTTTTTGTTATTGTTTTTGAAATCATTTATTATAATATTATCATCGTTATAATTAAATAAAAGAAAATAATTTATAACAAATATATGACGTGATTAGATTCCTTAGGTTTCAAGTCTGATTGAGAATCAGAATCTGAACACAGTCACTCGAGCATTCATTTTGACTAACATCTATATACATTTACGTACTTATTTATTCTATAGCTATCTCGTAGCAATTTAATTTCTTGTAGCACATTGCTTTTATACAGTAAGTCTCCTTTTCTCTTTGTTTTGACAAAGCCTCCGACTGGGATATTATAGGTTTTTTAAACGAGTGTGAGTTTGAACCGTTCGAGCGAAAAATATAATGTTACACTAGAAGCCTCGAATATAACGAGAAAGGCTGTAGGGGGGAAACAGCACAATCGTTGCTCGACAGATATAAGAAGGTGAGTAATTGAAAATGCAGGGAATGGGCAAAGTGTTAGAGCGCAGGTGACCTCCGAGGTTGCCTGTGTTCAAGGCTTCGAGCCGACCTGCCGTCGAGTGCAAAGTGGCCTTTAAGGTTGGTTTGTTTAAAGACTTCGAGCCGATTCGGCGGTTGGGAAATTAGTGCAATTAATCGAAAATGTACTAGGGAATGGGAAAGTATTAGAGCGCAGGTGACCTTCGAGGTTGTCTGACGTTCAGGCAGTGTTGGGGCGCATGTGACCTTCAAGGTTGCCTGTGTTCAAGGCTTTGAGCCGACCTGGCACTGGCCCCGTCGAGAGCAAAATGGCCTTTGAGGTTGTTTTGTTTAAAGACTTCGAGCCGATTCGGCGGTTGGGAAATTAATGCAATTACCGTACCTTCATTATACAGGATAAGAAACAAGATCGCGCACTGGCTAGAGCGTGGGAGGTAAGTAAATTGAAAATGTAGGTGTAGGGCCGTCGAGTGGGGAAATTAATGTAATAATCCTTCATTATAGGACAAGAACCAGGATGAGGAACATCGTATTCATATTCGTGGAACTGTTGGAACGACTATAAATAATGGAAGATCTTCGGAGAGCATCAAGTGCGCAATATATATATATTATGATTTATGATTCGCTCCTAATTAAGTACAATTTTGCTACTTTAAGACGACCAGACCAAGAGGGATCCTCCTATAAAACGAACAAAAGTCGAGGCGCAGGATAAAAATGAAATTAAAATAGGCCCATTGGATCTTGATGTTGAACAAGATGCAGAACATTTGTATTTTCAAGAGTTGAGGTTTGATACCTCTGTCTTTTTACACTTCATTACTGTCCATCATTTAACGGGGGGTTTTTTTTTTGCATTACAGACTTTGAATCCGGCAATCGAGAGACTTCTCAATCTTAATAAAGGAATAGTAAGATACAGGATTACATTAGGCCTGTTCATTTCCGGTCGGGCGGGTTTTTGGTCAGTTTTTGTTTGTTTTGATTGGGCTGATCTTTTTGTGCGACGCGACAGAAATCCGAACTAATAGCTCTAAAAAATTGTGGTGCCAAAAGTTCGGAATTAAATTTTAAAAGACTATGACCAATCAAACTAATGTAAAATAGTTTTTAACAAATGAAATATAAGTTCGTGTCAAGAACNNACCTAAATATGTTCAATTTGGNAATAAGTTTTATTGGTAAAATTCAGGTGATACAAATAAAGCAAAACACCCGACCGACCGGAAATGAACAGGCCTATTCTTGCCTAAATTTCATCTGTATGATCCAATTAAACGGCTGTTCACTGATAAGGAATGGATATTGATGGAATCGAGCTTGAAAAAGGTAGCGTTTTCAGTTGATTTTAATTTCTTCTAATTTCTACTAATCCTGTATTGACAATGAATTGCGTGTTCTAGATTGAGGGTGAAATTGTTAATTCGCTTCCATCTATTGAGAGTAATCTCCAATCGCTTTTGAAAAGATACGATGATGTAATTTCCCAAAATACACTGGATACAAAATTGATTTGAGTCAGTTATCGGTCAAGTCCCATTCGAAAATGATGACTAGATTGGATGTTAAGATGGATCCAACTAGTATATACGTCCTTGTAAGAATATCTCTAACCATATAATTTATAATTATTCTAATTATTCTCCACGTAATTAATAACATAATAAAATTACCTATAATCGGTAGCTTGATGTGTTTTCAGACTTCATAAACCCTCTAATAGATGCCAACGCATCAGAATATTCATATCGCAGTCGGATTATAAATAGACTGTGAGAGGAAGTTATTTTGAACGTAAATGATGTAAACATAAGTAAATTTTACTCTCATATATATTTTGTCTCCAATTAGAGGTGAAGTTGAGAATACCGATTGAAAGTACCAATTAGAATTGAAAAGAGATAAATACAAACGTAAAACGAATGCTGATAGTTGGTTTCATTATACTGAAATCCAGGTGGCTTTTGGAGAAGTGGTCGGTAACGCGTTATATCATGATGATGTAAAGATGAATGAGGATCGTGAAAAGATCCTTAAAGGTAAGGTTAAAACGAAGCTTTTTGTTGTATCATCATGGAAACCACTAACAACATAATCAAACTTCCAGCCATGCAACTGGCTCTCTTCAGGATTCGGCAGTTGTTTCCTGAGAATCATCCAAATCTAAAAAATTTAGAAACATACGGAATTCTTGTGTACAGTAAGTATAATGGCTTATCAAATATTATGTTTTGTAGCTCTTGCTAATATTAAAGCATACATTTATTTACAGAAAGAGTTTTTTTTTTATTCTATGCATTGGGTTGACGGAGTTTATCTTGTTGACCGATGAGATTTTGATACCTAATACACCATTACAATTAAAGAATTTATCCGAATTTATACGAACAATGATTGTATTTAAGGTAACAAATCTTCATTTTTCCGAATGCTATTACGGGGTATTGTAATTTGTAACTAACATACTTTTATTGACAGAACCGGGTCATAAGTCTACAACAACACATAGAGTCTGCATTGAAATCCAAAAAGAAGTTTAACCGCCGTGGTGGCACTCGACGCACAAATGACTCTACTGCCATGCATCTTCACAGAAAAATTCTTGAACTTTTATTTATTTAATAGTTTTTCTGCGAATTATTTAATAAATAAAAGCTTGCCTGTAAATATTGGTAATATAAATCGTGACGCGTACGTGACGGTGATTTAATCTCACGTGAAGTTTGGAACTTTTTTTTATACGCATGTATTTTTACGGTGATGAGAATTTTTCTTTGTAAAAGTGATTGGAGAGAAAAGTCCTTCACGCACACGTCTTCTCTTCTGAACTTATTAAAATTGAGCAAAATAAATTGGCACCTTTAAGCTGATCAATTATACTTTTAGATATATTGCTAACTAATAAAATAAACTTTTGATTAAGCTTGCAAAAGACAATCATTATACTAAAAAAAAAATTTTTTTAAAGACCAACCAATTTTGAATAAAGTCACGAGGTATTAGCGCATGTGATTTAAATGGTATAAAACTGGTATAAAGGTTTTCCAAAGTTTTTTTAATCGAAAGTTTTTATAATTATAATGTTGTTGGATAATGGAGGGTTTTTTTTACAACAAATACAAGTAACAAACGCTTCGCTACCCGTATGTCCCGAAGCATATTGGACATCTGTCGCAGCTTATTGACAATAACTTTAATATGACTACTTTCTCATTCTGATTTGCTTGGTTTTAACATTTCTGGGTTCAAAATACTTATTTAAATAATTCTTTAAATATTACAGATAATCATCAAACTCAGTTTCAACTTTCAACAATAAAAACTCTGATGTAACACTTAATTTACACGCACAACGTTATGAATTTTGTCGAATTCTTTATTATTTCTTTCATTGTTATTTTTTATTTTTATTATTATTCTTATTTTTTTTTTTATATTTTTTATCTTTATAACGATGGCGAGGATTTTGCTACCGCGGTAGAAAGCTAACCATTGTACTCATATATTCATATTACATAAATAAAATATTATTTATCCTTTCGAATGAAATTTAAAAATGATAATTATTTAAGTATTATTTTGTTCAATTAAGTATATATAAACGTAAAAAAATTCAATTTTAGGATGATTTGGATTTATTGGATAGATAATGAACGTGATCAATATAAATATCATAAAATAATAAATTTTATTTTTTCTAAATTATGGCCAATTAACTAATGTTGACAGTGTTTTAGAATATTAAAGGTACCGATTGTTGCACACAACGAAACAATTTTTCTTTGTTAATTTTTCTTATTTATATAATAATTTCAGATATACGATATCGCAAGAGGTAAAGAGTATTAGTTATATGCATAAATATTTGTTCAGACATGTGAACGTCTATAAAAAATACAGATTTTATTTATTTTATTATAATAAAGGTTTGTACAAATGATTTTGTATCTTTAATGATTATCTACTATAATTACCATAATTCACTTGTTTCAATATTTACGATTAAACTTATTGAATGCTACCTCTAAATCTAATCCTTTTTACCAAATCATCATCACCAAATTCCATATCATTACAACAAACATGTACACATTGTATACTTTCAATTCTTAAACCCATGATAGTTTTTTTTCTCATAACACCTTCACATAACATAACTTTTTTTACACCACCAACTCTTTTAGCATATCTACCAATAATATTTAAATAATTTTCATTAATAGAATAACACATAGGAAATTTTAAAATATTAATAGGAATATTACAAGTATTAAAAAACCATTCAAACATTTCTATCCATAATTCATTTTCACAAGTACTTACACCCATAGTTATACCACCTCCTATACAAATTGATAATTCATTTAAAGAATGACGATTTTCATTTAAAGCATTAGCAAATCTTTTCCAAAAGATTTCATTATCACTTAATTCACAATCTATTGAAATAATAATTTTTTCCAAAGTTTTTAATGATTGAATCATTTCTAAAAATTCTTCAACAATATTAACTAATACACAACATTCTATTACTTTTAAATTTTCACATTTAATTAATTCTTCCATAATAATATTACCAACATCATAAATTTTTCTTATAAACCATTTTAATTTTCTACCAAATCTAACTTCTTCAAGAACATTTTTACTATTTCTAATTATAGTAGCTAAAGAATTATGTGATGATGAAGAATAAATATTTTTTCCTGAACAATTTCTAAAAGTGAATTTTTTTAATGACTTGAAATTAGAATTACGTAAAAATGATAAAGTATCATTCGTAAGATTTACACAATCTTCAAATACAAGTTCTTGTAAATTATGACAAGAAATTATTTCATTCATAATTGATTTCATTCCTTGATCATAATTTTTTTCTTCTCCTCCTCCTCCTTCTCCTCCTATTGTTAAATAATTATTATTAAATACTATACCATAAAATTCTAAACAAGTTAATTTTTCCAAAATATTTTGTTGAGATAATTTAAAAAATACTTCATATAATTCATAATACCTTCCAATAACGGATAATTTTTTTAAATTTTTTTGTAATGATAAAAAATTTACTATTTTATCCGATGAAATATAATATTTACTACTTAAATTAAAATTATAAGGTAAATTAAAATCAATGATAAAATTTTTAATTGATGTTAAATTTAAATTTTTTTGTAATAATCTTAATATTTCATCAAATTTTATACCACCACAAATTAATGTTTTTATATTATTATAATTATAATAATAATCTTTCATATTTTTAAAATCTTTAATAAAAATTTGTTCCTTAAATAAATCAAATAAATCTTGATCTATACCATTAAAATAATTCATTTCAAATTTTTTAAAATCATTAATAAAATTTGTATTAATCGATAATTCAATTAAATTTTTTCGTTGATTTAAAAATTTTTTAAATAATTCGATGACTATCGTTCTTTTTGTTATGATACTATAAGGATTATAAGTATATAAAGATTTTTTAACAATATTATTGTTGTTAATAAAAGAAGAATAATTTTTTTTTGAAAAATAAGTGTTATGAGTGAATGAATTTAAATAAGTTGAAGTGAAATTGAATAAATCATCATATCTTAAATATTTCAAATAAATTGAATAATCCAACAATAATGATGATGATGATGATGATGATGATGATGATGCTGTTGTTGACGTTGTTGACGTTGTTGACGTTGTCGTAGTTGTTGTTGTAGTAGTAATTGAAAAAGAATTTTCATCAAAATCTTGATCATTATAAACGTAAAAAATTCCTTTCTCATTTAACCTATTTTCAATTTCTTTAAAATCTTTCTCTTCGCTCTTTCGTAAACATTTAATATATAAATCGATTAATTTTATTATCCTAATCTCAATGGAATTATTATTATCATTATAAATATTTTTATGTTTCTTTGAATAATTTATATTAAAAATAATATCATTCGTCCTTTGTAAATTATTAATGTTGTTGTTGTTATTATGATTGTTATTCAGTTGTGAATTTAATACGTTTGATTGTACTAATAAATTAAATGGATTAGAATATAATATTTCGATTACATTTATATACCAAAATTTATTCACCAATAAACAATTATATAAAGATATATAATCTTTATTTAGATAAGAAAATATTTGTAAAAGAATTTCCGTTGGAATTAGTACTGATACGGAATTATTGTTAAGATTATTATAGATAGAATCGTTGTTATTGGTATTCATTGTTATTAAATATATATATGAAAGGTATGAAGGGGGAGAAGGGGGAGGTAAAAAACAAAAAAAAAAAAAAAGAAAATGGAAGGAAAGAAAAAAAAATAATAATAGGAACACAAGGAAATAGTTAAATACTTTTATATTTATTAAGTACATCAGATCGACAAACTCGGGATAATGAATGAATAAGCGGGCCAATAATAATCCGAGTTTCATAATTACATGAGTAAAAAATCAGCTGCATGTTGTAGATCAAAAATCATAATCATTACATTTTTAGCCTAATACAAAATTCAAAGAAAAAAAAAAATTTTTGGAAAAATGGCGTACGTAAATAAAAAAAAAAATCAACGTGATTTATTGATATCACATGATATCGGAAATCAAAATCCAGCTAAACGGGATTCTTAACTCCCTAAAGGCTGATGAAGGGGTACGAATAAAAAGTTTTTTCCTTTAAAATAATTATAATGAAATATTATTATTATTATTATTTTAAATGTATTTATTGGTTTTTTTGAGCTGCATATAAAACCTGCACTTAATTGTTTCTGATTTTATCATAATCAAATCGGTATTAAATCTGAATGAAAATAAGAAAATTCGATTGATAATAAGAAATTCTCGTTCTATTTTTATAACGATATTATAATTTTTTTTAGAATTTATTGGTTCAATAATAATAAAAAAATTTATTATATTCTGGCGCAGTAAATCCATTTTCCTCGTTCAACGTTTCAATTCAACGTAAAAAAAAAAAAAAATATTAAAAATATTTTGATTTTATTTTTTATTTTCTTTATAAAAATAGAAATATACTATACTATATATAACATAAAATACGATCAACTATCGTGAATTTTTTGAAAAAAAAGGAATTTTCAAAATTAAATTCCTATTTGATGATGGTTATATTCACCAGTATTTGTAATATTTTCAATTACAAGGAGAGCTTTAGAAAGTCCTTTTTCAGTAACCTTATTACTATTATGTAAAGCCAATCTCTTTAAAGTACCGCCCATTAATTTAGCATATTGAGTAATGATACAAAGATATTCATCATCAATAAAGATCGATAAAGGAAATTGTAAAATTTCCAATTTACATTTCATATTATCAAATAACCAATATAATACCACCAACCAAAATACAGGACCAATACTAATAGTTAAATCTTTTAAACCAATAGGAAGAATATTTGATAAATTTTTCCAAAACCCTTCATCATCAACCAAATCCATTTCCGCCGAAAATATAAAACGAATTAATTGATTAGTTGATTCTAAAAGTTTAATAACATGAGGTAATATTTCTCTTCTAATATGAATTTCAAAAATTGTTAAATTATTACAATTCAATGAAACCGCATTCATTACATCAATCGGAGGATAAGTTGTCGTAAATACAAAATCATTTGGTAAATCTCTACTATAAAGTAAATTTCTACCTAAACGTAAAATCTTTAAATTTCCATTTGTACCCATAATAAGATTTGTTAAAGGTTCAAGTGTTAATTGAATATGATGATTATTTCTTGGAATTCCTGTTAAAAAAGCTCTAAAAATATCATCGATAGGATTATGAACTTTTGTAAATATGAGCGTTTCCAAATTCGTAAATGTTGTGTTACCAAGAGGCAAAATAATTTCGTTCGTTATACCTTGACAATTTGATACAACCAATTTTTCCAAATTTTTACATAAAGAAATAGTAAAAAATATTTTTTCAGCTGAAGGTATTACATTAAAATCAATCTTATCAAATGATAATTCCGTTAAATTCATAACATGAAATTCTAATGAATTAATTAATTCAGGAACATGTTGAGATCCATGACGTATACTAACACTTTTTAAATATTTTTGTTCAATAATTAAATTTTTCATAGTATTCATGATATTTTGATCATCTAATCCATTATTATTTCTTAATTCTGAAGCAAAATTAAATTTTAAAGTATTAATACTTTTTGTTAAATTTCTAAAAATATTCATAATAATAACATCATTCCTATTAGCTCCACATTCTAATTTTTGTAAATGATTTAAAGAAATTTTAGAATTTTCATAAGATAAAATTTCAATTATATCTTCTTCAAATAATGATAAATATTCCAAAGCTCTTTTAATATATGAAGCATCCCTATAAGGTCTAAATCTACTAACTAATCTACTACCAGCTATATCAGGTGCGTCAAGAAATCTAATTACATTAAATGATAAATCTTCTATAATAGATTTTTTACTAAAAAATAATTTAAATAATTCTTTAACGAAAATTCTTAATAAATTTGTTTTTTCAAATCCAGAATAACATTTTTGTTGTCCTTTATCATGACCTTCTTGTAACCATACTGAACTAAAATCATAAATATAATTATATTGAAGACTTTTAATAAATATTGGATAATCAAATAAATTTGGTTTAATTATTGGATTAATAAAAATTCCATAAGATGATAAAATTTTTTGTGATTCTTTATCGAAAAATTTTGAATACGTTTCGATAATTTTTCCTGTTGGTTTTGATGAAAGTTCAAAAGGTCGATTCCATAAAAATGGTACCGCACATTGTGACCAAAATTTATTTACTAATAGACATGAATGTAATGTCTTTTTATCATCTTTAAAAAATTTAAATATCCCTTGAAGAGATTCTGGTGGTAATGATTGTACCATATTAAAAAATTATAATAATTTGTTTTTTTGAGAAAAAAAAATATTTTTTTTTTTTTTTTTTTTTTTTAAAAAAAAAAAAAGATGTATGTATATATATATGTATGTATAAAAACTGATGATATAAAAGCGTTTTTGTCATTCAAAAAAAAAAATAAAAAAAAAAAAAAGGAAAAATGCCAAGCCGTGAATGAAGTTTTATATGTAAATGGGAGTACTAATTCCGTATTACAAATAATAAAAAAAAAATAAAGTATTGTAAAATATTGTCGATCCTTTTTTTAACCATAAATCAACTAAAGCTTTATTTAAACTATTTTATAGTTAAATTAAAAAAATGCAGCAAAAATAATCGGCTAAAAAAAAATTCAAAATATTCGTTACAGTAATAGAGTTTATTAAATACGTAATATTTACAAACTAATTTTTTTTTTTTTTTTGTGATCGATTCACAAAATAACAATTGTGAATTTAATCGGATTAATTAAATTAGGAACAGTAAACAAAGACTTTTTTTTTTTATATAACACAAAACACAAAAAAAAATTTTTTTTATTATTACAAACATAAATAAATAATTTAAAATTATAAAATTATAATGTTCTAGCTTTAATTGGTACTCTACAAGTTTTTTCGTAACATCGTAACGTTGATTATGATTAATCAATGTTTTGTTAAATTGATAATTTGAGCCCGTACCACATCCATTTCTTTAACTTTAGCCAAATTTACCAAATTTAGTTAGAATTTTGGCCATAATAAATACCTTAATTGTTAAGTTGACCAATTTACAATTTATTTTCCCTATTGTATAATAATTAATTTATTACTAGATTTTCATATTTCAATAAACACTTTTTTTTTTACCGTAAAATTATCTAAACTTGCATAATATTTTATAATGTTCTTATTTTCAATAATATAAAATTATTTTCGTTGAGTATTGTGTATTTACTGATATAATCCTCCAATCTCGTAAATTTTGGAATGTTGATTAATCAAACCCTTCCCAATTCAATTCCCTGTAAAAAAAATGATGATCCATGTTTTATATTCCATGTTTTTCCGTAAAATGTAACATATTCACGGACTCAAATTCACAGACATTGTCGATCATGTAACCAGATCCGCGGAGTTTTTTTGCCGTACAATTTTACTGCGTATATCCTGTACAGTGTGTTGCAAAAAAAATGACGGTGATAAAAAAATTTTATTACTATTTCTTTTTTTATGATCAATTTACATCAATTTTTTATATGTCGTTCCCATCTTCAATTAAATTAATTTTTATTGTAAACATTTTTTATAGTAATCAGATGTCGTCACGCTTGCGAATATGCTTGCATAAAAGTGGCTAGTTAGAGGCGTAATAAAAAATTTGTGTCGTCATCTTGCATATTATAATAAAATCTTTTAACTAGACATCTAATTATCTCAATCACGCACGCTTAAAAATAACATAATTATAGAAGAATGGACGAACCTTTTTTTTGTAAATACTTTTAATGGAATATTATTAAGCTAATAAAAATATATACAATCAACCCCCCATAGTCACACCGAAAAAAATAGTCGTGATTATAAAAAAACTTTATTATGTGACTATAAAAGGGGTGGTTTTTATCCAAAATATGGTGTGCTTATAAAGGGGGATTTTATACGGTGTGATTATATAGGAGGTGACTATATGGGGTAGACTGTCATAAAAAAATAAAGCATTTTAATGTTTATTTTGCAAAAAAAAAAAAAAAAATATTTTTCAAACCACCAATTTTTTGCCACACTGTATATAAAGCGCCAAATTTTTTCAATCTCTATTTATAAAAAAAAAAAAAAAAAAAGAAAATTTTTGATTTAATTTATAATTAAATACATATTCGAAAACAAAACTAATCAGTCATATTATTCTTGAAACATGCTTAAAATTGAACTTGAAAATGAGAAAGATAATATATTTCGCATATCACCATAAATATTAAATATCTCCGTTTAAAGCTGTATCATAAGCGTTATTATCTATTTGGTAGCAGATCAAATCATAGTATTAAAAGAATATTGTTGAAGGTATTTTGTGATAATAAACGGGTTGAAAATTTTGTTGTTGAATTGGGGTATGTATATCAGTTGTATATCACGACGATGTGAAGACTGATAATCAAAAATGTCAAGAATTGATACCATTATTCAAACGTTGAGCGTTTCCGTCCGATAATGTAATTCGTTAGTGTTTTGGAGCTCAAGTCTCAAGATCATATTTTCGTTATATTGAACATTGTTATTATCAAGAAGTGATAAAGGTGTATTATTGTAGTTTATTTGATCCATGTTCTCACAAAAAAAAAAAAGTGAAACAAAATAAAATAAAAATAAAAATAAAACAATAGAATTATAATATTTTTTTTTAGATTATTATTCTTAATAACTGTTACCTCATATCATTTATACGTGCATGATTGTCTAAATAATTCTCATTAGCTAGTAGATGTTCCAATTAATGAATGGATGCTATTATATAAAATTCTCTGATTGCTTAATTCATTAAGCTTTAAATATTACAAATGTAATGGAAAAAAAATCTCTGATCCAAATGATACTTTAGATGCAGTTGCATATTTGCAAGAAAATACGTAACCTAATACAACACAATACTATAAATGAATGTAATCATCAAATCAGTTTTAAGCCTTTCATTATAGAAAATATTACTATATTACTCCAAAAATGAGCAACACTGGTTTGCTTTATAATCGGAGATGTACTGTATCAACTTAATACGTCTGTACGTCAGATATTTAAATCGAGTACAACGTTACAATTAATGTTGTAGACCATATCCCTTTTTTTATAAATTATTTTTATCAAATTTTTTATTCGAAGTTAATTCTTTTGACAAACATACAGTACTTCGAGACAATCTCGCAATCCTATATCTAAAACCTTAACCATGATCTAACTCACCTAGTCAAATTTGGAGTAGAACTGTTATGTTGGGTTAGCTTAAAACATAGCCGAATTTTAGCTCCAAATATTTCAAATTTAGCTGAGTTTATTTGGGACATAGTACATAAAATTCTACCGTTTAATCAGAAAATGGAAGAGTTAACACTACAGTTAACACTACAACAAATATTCATTATTAATAAATAAAAAAGTGTGATAGAAAATGGATATAACATACAATAATGTGTACTAATCAAATACATTACTATTTATTAATTGAAAATTTTTAGTATTGAGATAGTAAAAGATCTTACTAAATAGCTAACTTCTCTACAAGATAATATATTCTTCATTTGTGAATAAATACATGAAAAGTGATTTGAAA
Source organism: Glomus cerebriforme (assembly GCA_003550305.1). Taxonomy (NCBI): domain Eukaryota; kingdom Fungi; phylum Glomeromycota; class Glomeromycetes; order Glomerales; family Glomeraceae; genus Glomus; species Glomus cerebriforme. Next base: position 115,623 of record QKYT01000318.1, on the reverse strand, counting down.
AAAAAAACAAAATTTTCACGGTATGTAATAAAAATATAATTTTGAATTATTTTTTTATTGCTTATAAAAACAAAGAAATCAAATTATTAAAAAATTGCATATCCAAAAGTTTTTAAATTCTAATGTTTATTTTCGTAACTATTAAAGTTCTACGTCCACATTTCCATGCGCCCTATAAAATAACTGAATATTGTCATCGAAAATGTCCGGAAAATTGCAATATTCTGAACGTTGAGATATTGCAATATTCTAGAAAATACCCAGAAATTGACTTGATGAGTTAATGTCTCAGTGTCCGGAATATTGCAATTTTCCGGATATTTTTTGGATGTGCATGACATTTTCCAGACGCATCCTGACATTTTCATGACAATTTTCGAACATTTTTTTTTATTTAAATAATCTCAAGTTTAAGGATTTGATAATCCACGTGTTTTATAAGATTTGATAATTATTTATATTTCCAATAATTGAAATATGGGTTTCAAAAAATTATGAAAATTTGGTACATAAGTTTGGGGATCGTATTCGATCACGTGATTTTCTGATTTTTTGGCCAGAATTATGGCATTAAGAAATTGTCCACGTGACAAATAATAGTGACAAATAAGATAGATAAAAAAATGAGAATGAAAAAATAGAGGTGTGACACTGAGGTGACAATTTATATGTTTAACACGTGATCAAACCCCAAATCTAAATGTTCTTAATCAGATCAATCATTCTAAACATATCAAACGTCTAAAGTAACCTCTCATACTAGAGAGGCAAGAAGACATCATAATGACACCCATATAACACCTGTTGCCGCCACCACTTTACAATCTCGTCTTTACGCTAACGATCTTTGGCTCATTTGGGCTTCTTCCAATTTCCTCCATTCAGGGACCTGGTCACATCATCGATCAGTTACTCTTCACCATACTCCTAAAATAAATTTTATTTCTTTTTTTACCTCTTTAAATATAGATAATAATGTCCATAATATTCTTTATAATAGCAACATAGAACGTCTTTATTTTAATTTAGATTAGTGGAAAAGGCTTTACCTATTTCTTCTGATTTAGGCGTAGGCAGTTCATCCTAGGTTTCTAGTGGGGGGCTCAGTTACAAATAATCTTCTAGTTTAGCAGATAGTTCAATTTCTATTCTCTTCTAGTCATTTTTGTAGCGCATCCCAGATCTCTAAATAAAATAAAATAAATTATTAATTGAATCAATCAATTGGTCAAACTCAATTAACAATTGATTGATTAACGTTAATTGGTCAACTAAACCATTAAAGTTTTGGTCAATTAGATTTACTATGATTGATTGATAATGATTGTATGATGTCTTTTTAAAAAAATATAAATATTAATTGAATACACACATAATGGTTACTTGAACAATAGGCTAGTTCAAAACTGTTCAGCTGGGGGTTATATCAACCAATAAAATTCATGATCAAAAATGCTGATCGAACAGTTATAAGGTCACTTACTTGACAATCATTTTACCACAGTATTTAGCAAATGACTTGAAATGACAAATGAATCAAATGACAAGTCATTTGTCATTTGTCATATAAAAGTCAAATGACTAGTCATTTAGTCATTTAACCAATATTAAATTTTTTATTAATAATCTTATTTAACATAAAGTAAAGAAATAAAATATAAAAAAAA
>QKYT01000318.1:18699-53049 GCA_003550305.1 Glomus cerebriforme | reverse complement strand
TCTTCCTCGTAACAGGCAAGGAAAGGCCAGTCAGATAGTTGAGTATATCCTATCTCTGGTTTGGTTTAGATTAGAATTCCTTTATTTTCATCCTTAGTATTTTATCATAACATGGGAGTAGTTCGTAATGATATCATTTAAAGAGAACAAAAAAACAGCAAAAGGAAGACAATTTAAACGATCTACAGATCTAGAAGATAAGTTACGAAGTTTTGTCTATATTTTCCAGGGTGAAAGAGACCAAAAGATATAAAAAAAGAAGAAATTGAAATAAATTGAACATAAAATATGGAGAAACAGCAAACAACCTAAAAGAACTTAATTATAATGGAAGAACAATAGTAATATAATAACAGAAGAATTATGCAAAAAGAGAAAACAAACAAATTAACATGTTTACTTAAAGACAAGAAATAAAAAATGGAGTTGCATGGATTAAGGATAGAGAAAAACAAAATAGTAACAAAATCATTCAAAACAGAAATGAAGATAAAAATTATAATGAAAAGAAGGAATAGAGTGAAAAAAGAATCAGGAGAATTATTTACAATGACTAATGCTCTGATTTTCCATCAGACGCGTCGATATAGATTTGCAGATCATAAAACATAATACAGTTGGCTTTTTTTGAGAATTATGTACGACTTCAACTCAATTCTAATTGGAAAATTATATATTAATGTGCATAGTTAGTCACTAGAATATGATAATTCATATTATTCAGTCAAATTCTATCCAGAAAAGAAGATATTATACAGAAGGAATGTATATTTGTGGGAGAGAATAAAGTACTGTATAAGACATGGAAGATGACATAATGACATTAATGGAGAATATTGTTGAAGATGCATGAAAATATAAGATTAAAAACAATAACAAAAATAGAATAATAGAGAATATTAAATAGATTGAATAGTATTGGATAAAATAATAAGCAATATTTGGATAAAATAGTAAAATTAATGATTTATTTAGAATAAATTAGAAATATAACTAGAAATAATATAACTAGAAATAGATTTAATACCTGATATTACTAATAATATAATAATACTGTAATATTTTATTTGAAATTTTTAAATAATTGAATATAGAATAAATATATCTGTTTAATGTATATTATAAAATAATCTATAAATAAAATATATTATTATTGTATTAACAATAATAATTCTATCATTCTCTAAGCTTATATGCATAATTTTGGGGATAGTGACACAAAGTAATAAAATTGTCCTTTAGATTTGTATTAAACTTTAATGATTCTTCATATATATTTTTAGAATTGATTTTTTCATTCATTTCTTTCTTTGATTTAATAGATAAATCAATTAAAAATAAATAAACTGTAATACGTCTATATTGAAGCTTTGATGACATCAACATCCTTATTAACAGCATTGTTATTATTTTTTTAATATTATTTATTTCTTTGTTTCATAAAGTACAACAATAACGTTACACTCCCTATAAAAAAAGAATATCCGGACATTGATATCAAAAATGTCTGGATGCATCCAGAAAATGTCATACACATCCAGAAAACGTCTGGAAAATTGCATACAGATCATGACGAAGTTGAAAATCAGTTATAAAATTGTAGATTTGTTCAAAATTTGGCAAGTTTTTTTTATTTAATTAGATGCCTTTTTTTGATCCGCTGCATTAATAGGAATTTTCAGTATAGTTTCTGAGTACAATATCTGGACGTTGAGATATTGCAATATTCTAGAAAACGTCCAGAAATTGTCTAGGCGAGTTAATGTCTCAGTGTCCAGAATATTGCAATTTTCTGGACATTTTTGATGACAATTTCTGGACATTCTTTTTTTATAGGGCAGTAAAGTAGTTTAATTTTCTTAATTATAAACTAATTCAAGTTATCCTGGGTTAACCTGGGTTAATCGCACCTGAGAGTTATACGGTCTCAAAATTGTTTTATTTTTCTCTATTTTTCTAAAGAAAAAATAATAAGCATTATTTATAAAAGAAAAACAGTATTTATAAAAGACTGATAATTCTATATTAAGATGAACCGTTCTGTTATTTACAAGACCGTGAACTTTGAGGGCCAATGATCTTGGTGATTTAAATATAATCAAAAAGAATCTTAAATGAGTATTAGGGCATGAAAAAAATCATCTGATAAAAAAACTGCATGCGAGTTGGCCTAAATAAAATTGTAACATATGATGTTATTGATGATATTAATAATTTTATAACTTCTTTCTTTTGACAGAAGATTACTGTTTGAACCTGCTGAAACATACAGTATCTCTAATTAATAGTAACTTTTATTACAAAAATTACAAAATTTAAAACATTACTTATTATTTTGTGATACGGCATTTTCTTGTATTTTTACTTGTCGTATAAAGCCATACTATTAAATTTTAATTCTAACATATAGATAAATATTAAAAACTATTTATTAATTAAAAATAAGTTAATTTCAGTTTCTTGGCATCCATTTTCTGTAGCTTTCTTATACCAATAAATAGCATGCTCTATATTTTTTTCGGTTCCCTTTGCCTTGTTCATATAAATATGCAACATCTCCTTTTTCAGCAGCTAGCTTAGCAAATTTGGTACAAGTAATTGCTACAACAAATCTACCGATCGAATTTGAATTATTCATTATCTTACTATAACAAGCTTTTGTCCAGGATTCGGTCTTGTAAATTGCAAATTCATTATAACTTAATTTTTTTATATAATAATAAAATAAATTGAAGCATATAACATAAACTTATTGATATTTAAAAAGACATATTTATATTATTATGATTATGTTATTGAATTTAATATTAGTTTATTGATTCTGTTTACTTGTTTCATTAATTTAATATTTTTAATTTTTTATTGCATAAATTATATAATAAATATTTAAAAGTCAAAAATTTTTTTCTTTGAAATTGTAATACAAATTAGATCTGAATATTAAAATTTTATCTCCTACTAAAATAAACTAAAATTAATATTATTGTTATATATTGTCAAAAATAATATAACAACTATTTTTTTTAGAATTTTGATACCATTTCTTTGTTATTATTTATCCCATACACCCAATTTCATATGTTTTATTTGAAATTCATATTTTTGACTATTTGTTTATCATCAATTTTTCCCTTCCATATTTTTTACAATTTATATATACTCCTACATTTTTTGATCTATTTTTATTTCTCCTTTTTGTTCATAAGTCAACATTAATTCAAATTTTTCTGGAATTACTTCAGTTATTTCAGCTCTTTTAAAAAGACTTTGAAGTCGTAAAGTTTTCTGTTCTGAATTTCCTGTTTGTATCATGAGCATCATTGTTATCTCCATATAAAATGGCTTATTCTTTTTGCTTATTTGTTTGATAATTTCTATTTTATAATCCAACCCGTTTCTTCTTTCAATTCACACAGCATTCCTTCAAAAAAAAAATTTCCAGAGTATAGGAGCAATAGTCGATGGTGAAGGAATAGTTGATAAAGGATCAATAGCCGATGGCGAAGAAATAGTTGGTAAAGGAGAATAGCTGATGGTGAAAAAATATATTCCTCAATAATTCTCTCATCAAATTTTGATTTTTTTTTCACATTTCGAAGTGATCCCAATATTCCTGGCACTTATTATTTTCTGTCAGGATACTTCAAATTTATTCTTTCCAAATTTTTCTGTGAATATCTGTTTTTAACTTCTCATTTCTTTATCTTCTTTCTGTCATTATAACAATGAATGATCTCTATCTTTAGTCTTCATCAACTCTTCATTCACCCATTAATCTAATTGTCTTTGCTTTTTTGTTGTCATATAGTTTGTATATTTGTATTATCAGATACTTTTTGTCTTTACTATTTAAAAGGTATCACTACACCTTCTATTTTTTGTTTTATATATATTTTTTCATATTTCATTGTCAATAAAAATGTTTCTTCTTTGTTTTTCCTCATTATGACTGCATAATCTTTTATATCTTTAAATATTCTGTACATTTTACCAGATTTTTTTTCCAATAAGTCCATAATATTCCATTAGGTTATTTATCTTTATCTTCTTTTAGAAAAAGCAGGTTTTGAGCTTTATCGCTTTACGGATATTTCTTTGGTGTTTCAACTGGTAAATTGTATTATTTTAGGCTTTGTTAACAGGTGGTATCTTTAGAGTTACTGGATTTTTGGAATTAAATAAATAAAGAGGGAATTCTAATCTAAACCAACCAGCCAGTTAGGAGATACTCAACTATCTGACCTGTTTTCCTTGCCTGATACGAGGAAGATATCATATACAGTATAAGGAAGATAAGAGAAAGATTAAAGGGACTGAGATCTAGTTTTTAGAAATGAAAAAAAAACAAAGGATAAAATTATAGAGAGAGAAAAAAGTTTAAAGGTCGAATCCAGTAAATCTAGTTTTTAAAATTTAGAAAAAAAAGAATTTTAAAAGAAAATGGTAAGTATTTATAATTTTTTTTTTATTTTTTTGTAAAATTTACAAGAGATGTGTCATGAGAACTTTTTATTATTGATTATGCAATGTACTACTTAATTTAGATTTTTTTATTACAAAATCAATTTATTTTTAATCATGAGCTAATTGGCTAGCCAAGTAAAGTATAATGGTACACATGAGTCACAATCCATATTTTTTACGCGTTGCATATTAGATCATAATTTCTTATTAATTAGGTAATATTAAAAGATATTAGATTTAACATTGCGTAATCGTATCATTTATTAATCTATCATTACCTAGGAACTATGTGTAATGACTATATTATTAAATAATTATTTAAATGACTATATCGTTAATAAGTTGTTTGTACTAAATCTATTTTATCTTCTATTTCTGTATTATAATAATATTATTAATGTTTTATAGTTTCTAGATGTATACCTTTCCGATTAACTTTATTATTGTAGAATTTATCAATTTTTGTTTCATTTACTTTTATTTTTGATTAATTAATATTAATTCCATAGATTTTTTTCTTTATATTTGGCTTCTTCGTTTCTTTGCGTTCCATATTTTGGTTCGTGCATTTTCTGCTAATTCTGATATTAATGTTTCCGTATCACGCGAAATATAAAAACCAGTCATAATGAAATGTTATTAAAAAAAACATTTATGAGAAAATTCATACAACTACTTTACAATAGATCTAAATATGTAATTTTGAAACCTATATATATTTAATAAATTTGACCTTCATTTTCACTTTTTTATAAAGGGAAAAAAGCAAAATTATTGATAAACTTAAAATAAGAGTTTAATATAATATTCAATGATATTTAATTTCTCACATCAACCAGATGAACTAATCAGAAAATAGGAAGGTTTTAAATGTAGAAATCGAACATTTCAAGGAAATAAATAATTAATAAATAATAAAAATAACTGACTTTTTAAGAAATTGTTTAAAAAACTAAATAAAGATTATCAAGAGAACAAATAAAAACTCAAAGTGATGAAAGTAAATATCATCGAGAAAGTTTTTCAAAAAAGCGTTCTATTGTTATTTATTGTGAAATCAAATGTTGTTTACATAAAAATGTTGTTGTAATATTTACTAGTTTAAAGAAATCAATAAATTGTCCAAACCAAAAAAATAATGTAAATTTTCCTTTTTTGGATAATTTCTGATAATGTAAGCCAGAAATTTATTATTTATTTTAGTAACTGACTGACATTACCGTAATTCCGGCCCCGAAAAAATGCGTACAGCTAATAGTAAAATTTTTTTAGCTGGACGCCTCTGTATGTATATTTCAGGGTCCTGTTGTACATGTAATCTGAAAGACACGTTTCAATCGTTTCATCTCTATAAAAAAAATTCTGGAAACAACTTCAATAAATCAGAAGTGTGACCATTTTCTAAAAAATTTTTTATAGGGTATCTGAGATTGTAATATAAGGTCCAAAAGTAATAATCATGATTAAAAATGATTTTTTTATTTAAAAAATGACTTCTTTTTTAAAGCTATTTAAATTTAGTTATAATGGTGATTTGGCTAAATGACAAATTTGACAAATTACAGATTTAAAAAGTGCAATAAAAACGATTCTAAGGTTATGGTTTCAGCCAGCAAGCATTTGAAATAGTTTATTTATTTATTTATTACAAAGGGTTATATAATTATTTCTAATAGAAACCATATTTATTACAAAAGAACACAAATGAATGTAAATTTACTTGCATAATTAACATATATTTACTGTCTATTTACTTTTATTAATACATTCATTTACCATAAATTTACTTCAATTTTATTATAACACTGTTACATGTTTACTTTATGGTAAATTTAGTTCTGTATACTATCTATGAAAATATTTTAAAATTTCACATCACCATACTACTGCTACACTATGTTAATTATAAAATAGCCATATGCCTATTAATTTTTAAATATACAGTATATGTATGTAGCCACTACACAGCAGCAATTTCACCTGTTTCAGTAAGGTTGAGCCATTGCATGATTTTTTTCAGCCGCAATATAGAATAACTCAAATGCTTTTGATTTATTAACTTCAGTTCCAATGCCTTCATCATAATAATATCCAAGTTGATATTGAGCATCTAAATCTTCTTTTTCAGCTAGAATTTTCATTAATTTAAATGCTTTTCTCTCATCTTTATCAACTCCTTCACCATGACAATATAATAGGCTTAAGTTAAGTAGTGCAGAATAATTTCCTTTTTCAGCAGTCATTTTGTATAATTCAAATGCTTTTAATTTATTAATTTCAGTACCAATACCTTTATTATAATAATATCCAAGTTGCAATTGAGCATCTAAATCTTCTTTTTCAGCTAAATTTTTCATTAATTCAAATGCTTTTTTTTCATCTTTATCAACTCCCTCCCCAAATTCATAACATTTACCTAAATTATATTGTGCAAACATATGATCTTTTTCTGCAGCTATTTTATATAATTCAAATGCTTTTGACTTATTAATTTGAGTTCCAATTCCTTCATCATAATAATATCCAAGTTGAAATTGAGCATCTAAATCTTCTTTTTCAACTAAACCTTTTATCAATACAAATGCTTTTCTCTCATCTTTATCAACTCCTTCACCATGACTATACAATAGACTTAAATTAAGTTGTGCAGAATTATTTCCTTTTTCAGTTGCTATTTTGAATAATTCAAATGCTTTTGATTTATTAATTTCAGTACCAATACCTTCATTATAATAATATCCAAGTTGAAATTGAGCATCTAAATCTTCTTTTTCGGCCAGATTTTTCATTAATTCAAATGCTTTTTTTTCATCTTTATCAACTCCTTCTCCCGATTTATAACATTCACTTAAATTATATTGTGCAGTATTGTGCCCTTTTTCTGCAGCTATTTTATACAATTCAAATGCTTTTGATTTATTAATATCAATTCCAGTTCCTTCATAATAATAATATCCAAGTTGAAATTGAGCATCTAAATATTCTTTTTCAGCTAAATCTTTTATTAATTCAAATGCTTTATTTTCATCTTTATCAACTCCTTCTCCTGATTTATAGCATTCACTTAAATTATATTGTGCAGTATTGTGCCCTTTTTCTGCAGTTATTTTGTATAATTTAAATGCTTTTGATTTATCAATTTGAGTTCCAATTCCTTTATCATAATAATATCCAAGTTGAAATTGAGCATTTAAGTATTCTTTTTCTGCTAAATTTTTCATCAATTCAAATGCTTTTTTTTCATTTATATATTTTCCTCCTGATTTATATAATAAGCTTAAATTATATTGTGCAGTATTGTGCCCTTTTTCTGCAGCTATTTTATATAAATCATATGCTTTTGATTTATTAATTTCAGTTCCAATTCCTTCTGAATAATAATATCCAAGTTGAAATTGAGCATTTAAACATTCTTTTTCAGCTAAATTTTTCATTAATTCAAATGCTTTTCGCTCATCTTTATCAACTCCTTTTCCTGATTCATAGAATTTACCTAAATTATATTGTGCATCATTGTCTCCTTTTTCTGCAGCTTTTTTATATAACTTAAATGCTCTTAATTTATTAATTTGCGTTCCAATTCCTTTATCATAGTAATAACCAAGTTTAAATTGAGCATTTAAATAATCTTTCTCTGCTAGATCTTTTACTAATTCAAATGCTTTCTTTTCATCCTTATTGACTCCTTCTCCTAATAGATAACATTGACTTAAATTATATTGTGCTTTATTATCTCCTTTTTCTGCGACTATTTTGTATAATTTAAATGCTTTTTCCTTATTTTTATCAATTCCATCTCCTAATTGGTAACATTTACCCAAATTATATTGTGCAGTATTGTGACCTTTCTCAGCAGCAATTTTATACATCTCAAATGCTTTTACTTTATTGATATCAACCCCAATTCCTTTACTATAACAGTATCCAAGTTCAAATTGAGCATCTAAGTACATCTGTTTAGCTGATTTTTGATATAATTCAAAAGCTTTTCTTTTATCTTTTTCCACACCTTCACCATTTTTATAGCAATTTCCTAAATTATATTGTGCGATTTTATTTCCATTTTCTGCTTCTTTTTGAAAATAAATAATTGCTTTTTTGTGATTTTGTTTTGTTCCATTTCCATTATAATTATTTATTCCAATTTGTCTTAATCCCGAATATATTTTATTTTTTATACTTTTGTACTTTTTAACATTTATTTTTTTATTATAGTTTTGTTCAAGAAAATGCTCTGAAATTATATCTTCATTGTTTGCTGCTTTTTCATGCCAATAAAGTGCTTGGTTTTTATCTAATTTGGTTCCAATTTCATAATAAAAGCAATTTCCAAGTTGATGTTGAGCATCTGCTATTTCTTTTTTTGCTAACATTTTATAATATTTAAATGCTTTATTTTCATTTTTTTCAATTCCTTTTCCTAATCTATAACAATTTGCAAGATAAAATCTTGCAGTTGTATTTCTATTATTAGTTGCTTTTTGATACCATTCAATAAATTTATTTTCGTTATTTTTAATTCCAATATTGAATTCATAACAATATCCTAAATAAAATTGTCCAATAATACTTCCATTTTCTGCAGCCTTTTTATACCAATTGAAGGCTAAACTTTTATTCTCCTCAGTTCCATATCCATCAATATAACATTTAGCAAGATAAACTTGTGCTATCGTAAAGTTATCATCTGCTGCTTTTGAAAATAGTTCAAACGCTTGATTGTTATTTTTTTCTATACTAATCTTATAATAATTAAATATTCCAAAAAAACCAAATATATTTTGATTCATTTTGATTTTCTGTAAGCCAAATTATAAGATTATTTGTAATTTGATTCAATTGTAATATTTTTTGATTGATTAGTTGTTGAATTTGATCAAAAGTATAACCTGAATCATGCTTTTTAATAATAAATATAATTAATTTATCAACAATCATATTAATAATTGTTGAATCGAATGAATCACTTGATAAAGTTGTATGAATTGATATATTAGATGAATTTAATTCAGTATTAATTATATCAGATTGAATAAATATTTGATTTTTTTGAACTTGAACGGTAGTCATAATTAATTTCATTTAATAAATTATCTAAAATTAAATCATCATTTATATCAGAAGATTCTTGTAATGAATTATCTTCATTTTCTTCAATAGTAAAATCATTAAAATCATTATTATCAATTATATGGAATTGATTAGAACTAATCATTTTTTCAAGGATTGAAACAATATCTCGCGTATCTGGACGTTCATTTGGTTCATATTTCCAGCATTCTAATAAAAAAAATCAATATATAATTAATTAATATAAATTAATAATGTAATTTTTCTTTCTAATAATGAAAAACAAGATAATTACGTGTATATAAATTACTATACTCAATGGGTGTGTCGTCAATAATTTCTTCTCGTTTACCGTTTACTATAGATAATATTAAACATCCATCATAATTATTATCAGAAAATGGTTGTCGTCCACTTGAAATTTGCCACATTAAAACTCCAATGCTATATACATCAGACTTTTTGTTTAATTCGTACTCTTGATCAATTATACTTTTTGGATCAATAAAAGGTATTATACCAAATATTTTTGTTGTGTCACTTAATGGTTTAGCAATTTTTCTTGATAAACCAAAGTCTGTCAGTTTTATTTTTTTCTGATGCACAAGAATATTATCTGAATGCTATAATTATATAAAGACCATATTTTTTTTAGCATTAATTAACTGGTTTATAAAAATTCATATTAAATTAAATATCAAATTAGAAGTTAATTATTACCAAATCACGATGAATAATATCACATCCATGTAAACATGATACTGCATTGCTAGTTGAAATGCTAGTTGATATTTATCATTCCAATCAAGTTCATTAAAATGTCTATTTAAATAAGTTTTCAATGTACCGCTGTCAGCATATTCCAGGACTAACGAATATTCTGAATACAAAGAAAATAAATTTGTAAGAAAGTAAAAGGGATACTAATTTAATAATATAATAAATGCTAAAACTTACTAGTTTCTACTTTTGTGATGCCGTAGAATCGTATAATGTTTTCATTAAAGATCATCTCCTTTTGTAATTTTATCTGAAAAAAATTTCAATTTATAAAGATATTAAATTTAAAAGTTATAGTAAGGATTTAAATTTTAATAATTTCGTTTCATTTTATTTTATTTATTTATTTATTCATTTTTTTTTTACCTCATTAACAACTTCTTTTAAAGTTGTCTCATAATTTTTGTTGAATATTTTTATAACAAAAAAGCCAGCATTTTTCCACTTAGCACGAACGACACTTCCATATGAACCTTTTCCTATCGTTTCTAAATTTTCAAATTCTGAATATTCGTAATAATTGAAATATTCGTTGGCAATCGATTTTTCTAACCAATCTATATATTCATTTGCATCTTTGCTTTTAGCGTTACTTGACATCTTCTTTATAGTTTAGCAAATATTTATTTTTTTTTAAAAAAACAAACGTTAAGTTTGGAATAGTTAAAAGTTTAACGATTCACAGAATACAATAAATATTCAAATATTATGTGAATTAGTATTTTAACCTATTAATCGATTCACTTTTTCGCTTGTTTGGTACATGATCATCAAACACAATCAAATTTCTTCCAAAATTGAATTTAAAAGAAATTTCTTTATAAGCACATAATAATAAATGATCAACGTCTCTTTAAAAATAATTTTAGCTAATAAGTTTTTCTTTTTAAAAATGATTTAATTATTAATTCTATTTAAATTATTTTGTGTATTTAAATTATTATCATTAATTTATTTTATTTTATTATGGGAGTGGGTAATGATTGATGACGATCTTAACCGGATGGACAATTTAGTCTGGAGCATAAGCGAAGGACTATTTTATTTATCATACGGAACTAGGTAAATTCATACAAATTTGGTTTAACCCATTCCTTCGTTCCACCTACGTTACTGCAATTTCTTTTTTTGAATTATATTACACATTTAACGATAAATTTCTCACATCAGCCAAATGATCCAATCAAATTTTTAAATTCTTTGCTATAAAACTACAACGAATCTAATATACAGGACGGCTATTTCACTATAAAGTGATCCGAGTATAATTGTTAATTTAGAAATTAGAAAATAAGAAGGTTTTAAATGTAGAAATTGAACATTTCAAGGAAAAGGATATAGAAATAGTCGAATTTTCAAAGAATTTTCACATGATTTTTGGAGTTTCAAATTTTCTTTGATAAATAAATCTTAAACAAATAGTCGTAAAAATAACTTTTTAACATTAGTATCTTTAAAAATTCAAACTCGAACTAATATTTGTAGAATGGTTAATTTTATTTTTAATCATGATTTTAAACAAATAAATTAAATAAATTAAATAAATTATATTATAAATTATATACAGTATATTCATCTATAAACTTATTAAGCTACTTTATGATTTGAAATATTCCATAATCTTCTGTTGAAAATTCATTTTCTGTTTCTCTAATTTTTTTTTCATAACTTCGTTGTTTATATCAAATTAAATTATTTTCTTTTAAACCATCATAAATATTATTAGACAGAGGCGATGTTGTTTGTGAGTTTGATAGTGTATTACTGTATTGACGATCAATGTCATGGATATCATGAATAGCATGAATGTATGACATAACATGAATGATAAACATAGTCGATTTATTTATTTTATTTGTTATATTTATTTTATTTATTATATTTATTATAGTTATTATATTTAAGTTATATTTATTATATTTGTTATATCTTATATGTCATTATTATATTTTTATTTTATATAAATAAAGTTTCAGCTCGATAAGAGTTGAGTAAGTTTGTTTTCTGATAAAGTTTATATTTGAGAATTGAAAGTGAATATTCCTTTATTCGTAACTATTACCTGGGAATCTGATGTACTGGTGCTGGTAATAATATGTCTGATTGGAAATATTAGTATTTTTGATCATGTGAATAAACTTAATCCTTCTACTTACCTATATACACTTTGTTAGTGTTTGCTAACGTTAAAGAACTGACATTAACATTATCATCTATTTCCATATTATTACTGTTATATGTTGCATTTATTATTTCTTGTTCTGATTGTAGAAGTGTGTTTGGTGTGAAGTTGTTATCTATGTTTTTATTGTTTACAGAACTACTTTGTAGTTTTCTTGCTGAACTGTTACTTTTAGTAGACATAATGTGAAATAAATTTTAATATTTGATAATTTTATTATGAATTTTTTAATTATTTTTTTATCATGTCCATGAAAACCTTCATTGTTTGGGTCTTTGGAGTTGGTGGGAATTATTTCTTTAAAGATCATATGATCATATGATACAATTTCTGGTTTTAGTTTATAGGATTGTGAAATATATAAGGTTCATCACATCACGTCACATTGTCATTTTCACATTACGTGCTTAATTTTTTATTTAATTGTCACAATTTTAAATAATTGAATGTTAAAGTTTCAAGTTTATATTTATTACATTATCATATTTACAATAATTGTATATATTTTAAAATTAAATGCTTGTGAATATAAACACAAATACCCATAAATATCCATCAAATTATCCATGTATAATTTATACTAATCGATACTTAAAAATGATCCAACTATCTGGATATCTGCATTTATTCATACGGATTGTTATCCATGAATCACTTCACTAGTTCAAATAATAATAATATCCAAGTTAAGCTTGGCTTTTAAATATTTTTCTACCAGATTTTTACTAATTCAAATGCTTTTTTTCTCATCTTTATCAACTCCTTTTTATAATTGATATAATACGCTTAAATTAAATTGGACATCCTTATGGCCTTTTTCTGCAACTACTTCATATAATTCGATTGTTTTTGACTTATTAATTTCAGCTTTAATTCCTTCATCATGATAATTTCCAAATTGAGTTTTTAGCACATAAATATTCTTCAGCTAAATTTTTCATTAGTTCAAATGATTTTTTCTCATCTTTATCAATACCTTCACCTAATTGATATAATATGCTTAAATTAAATTGAGCATTATTATAATCTTTTCTATAGCTACTTTATATAATTCAATTGCTTTCGATTTATTAATATCAGTTCCAATTCCTTTGTCATAATATTCTCCAAGTTGAAATTGTGCATCTTTATATCCTTGTGAAGCTGACATTTGATATAGCTTAAAAGCTCTTCTTTTATCTGTTTCTATACCTTCACCATTCATATAACAGTTTCCTAAATTATATTGTACTCTATTCTCATTTTCTGCTGTTTTTTGAAAATAAAAAAATGCTCTTTTATAATTTCGATTTGTTCCAGTCCCATTATAATTATTCATTCCAATTTGTCTCAATCCTTCATAAAATATTTTACTACCTATACTTTTATTTTTTTAATATTGATTTTTTTGGGTGCCGTCCAAAATCCCGAAACTCAAAATCCCGACAGGCCAAAATCCCGACACTCGAAATCCCGGCAGGTACAAAATCCCGACAGGGTCAAAATCCCGACAGGTACGAAATCCCGAAATTGGCCCGCATTAAGCTTTAATGCCGCCCGGAATTAAGTTTCGGGATTTTTTTCAGAAGTTTAATAAATCACGAATTATAATTCCGGTCAGCATTAATGCTTAATGCGGGCCAATTTTTCTGGATTTCGTACCTGTCGGGATTTTGACCCTGTCGGGATTTTGGATTTCGGGATTTTGAGTTTCGGGATTTTGGCCTGTCGGGATTTTGAGTTTCGGGATTTCGTACCATACCCTTTTTTTTGTTATAATTTTGTTCAAGAATAAGTTTAGTAATAACATTTCCATTACTTGCTGCTTTCTCATATCAATATAGGGTTTGTTCTTTATCTAATTTTGTTCCAATTCCATTGTAAAAGCAATTTCCAAGCATTTGCTATTTCTTTTTAACATTCTATAATATTTTAAAAGCTTTAATTTCATCTTTTTCAATACCTTTTCCTAATCTATAACAATTTGTAAGATAAAGTCTTGCAGTTATATTTCCATTATTAACCACTTTTTGATACCATTCAATAAATTTATTTTCATCATTTTCAATTCCAATATTGAATTCATAGCAATATCCTAAATAAAATTGTCCAATAATACTTCCATTTTCTGCAGCCTTTTTATACCAATCGAAGGCTAAACTTTTATTCTCCTCAGTTCCATATCCATCAATATAACATTTAGCAGGTTAAACTTGTGCTATCTTAAAGTTATCATCTGCTGCTGCTTTTGAAAATAGTTCAAACGCTTGATTGTTATTTTTCTATACCAATCTTATAATAATTAAATATTCCAAAAAACCAAATATATTTTGACTCAACTTGATTTTCTGCAAGCCAACTTATAAGATTCTTTGTAATATAATTCAACTGCAATATTTTTTGATCCATTAATTGTTGCATCTGATCAAAAGTATAACCTGAATTATGTTTTTCAATAATAAGAGTAATTAATTTATCAACAATTATACTATTAAACGTTGAATCCAATGAATCTCTCGATAAATTTGTCTGGATTGATATACTGGATGAATTTATTTTAGTATTCATTATATCTGATTGAATAAATATTTGATTTTGTAAACCTGAACAGTTTCCATAATCAGTATCATTTGATATATTATCTAAAATTAAATCATCATTTATATCCGAAGATTTTTGTAATAAACTATCTTCCATTTCTTCAATAATAACGTCATTATTATTATTAATTATATGAAATTGATTAGGATAAATTATTTTTCCAAGGATTGAAACAATATCTTGCATATTTGGACGTTCATTTGGTTCATATTTCCAGCATTCTGATAAAAAAAAAATAGATAAAATAATCAATAAAAATAAATAATATAAATTTTCTTACAAATAATAAAAAAAAACAACATAATTACGTGTATATAGATTGCTATACTCAATAGGCGTGTTATCAATAATTTTTTCTCGTTTATCATTTACTATAGATAATATTAAACTAACATCATAATTATCATCAGAAAATGGTTGATGTCCGCTTGAAATTAGCCACATTAAAACACCGAAGCTATATACATCAGATTTTTTGTTTAATTTGTAGTCTTTATTTTTTAATCTTTTTGGGTCTATAAAAGGTTTATTTTTTTCTGATGTACAAGTATATTATCTGAATGCTATAAACATTTTTTAGTATTAATTAGCTGGTTGATAAAAATTCATATTGTCAAATATTAAAATTAAAAGTGAGTTGATCATTACCAGATCACGGTGAATAATATCGCATCCATGTAAACATGCTAGTGCATTGGCAAGTTGAAATGTTAACTGGTATTTATCGTTCCAATCGAGTTCATTAAAATGCTTTGCTTATATAAGTTTTTAATGTACCGCTGTCAGCATATTCCAATACTAATGAATATTCTGAATACAAACAAAATAATTTTTAAAAAAGAGAAACTTATTTAGTAATATAATACATGTTGAAATTTACCAGTATTTATTTTCGTGATACCATAGAATCGTATAATGTTTTCATTGAAAATCATCTCTTTTTGTAATTTTATCTGTAAAAAAAAAAATCCAATTTAAAAATTATTGTAATATTTAGATATTTTTTTTTTTTATTTTTTTTCTACCTCATTAACAACTTCTTTTAGCGTTATCTCATCATTTTTATGGAAAGTCTTTAAAGCGAAAAAATTTCCAGTATTTTTCCATTTAGCACGAACGACACTCCCATATGATCCTTTTCCTATCGTTTCTAAATTTTCAAATTCTGAATATTCGTAATAATTGAAATATTCATTGGCAATCGATTTTTCTAACCAATCGATATAATCACTTGCATCTTTCCTTTTGGCGTTACTTGACATTTTTTTTTTTTAGTTTCGTAAAAATTTTAATTTTTAACCAAAAAAAAATGATAATGAATCAATGACAATGACGAAACGTTAAATAAATTTAGTAATAGCTAAAAGTTTGTTTGGCGATTTACAGAGTACAATATTACGCCTGAATGTTTTTGAGTGATACGGAAAGGGGTAATCGAAATTATAATTAATTTCGTATAACTAAATAATAAATATTTCACATAATGCCGATCGGCATATTTTAATTTTTTAACAGAATTGACATTCACGGCAATTAAGCAGTAATTATAATAATTCCGACGGCACGTGTATATTGTGTTTGTGTATAATATTTTTTTATTATATTTCTTTAGTGCTGTTTTAATAATTTTCTTAGAAAAGGAAAATTATAAATCTTTTAGTTAAAGTCGGCCAGAATTTTATTACTTATTTTAGTAACTGATTGACATTATCATGATAGTATCACGTGATTAATTTTTAATTTGAAAAGTTTTTACATTAAATTTTGAAATTAATCCATTATTAATTGCACATCACAAAGCTCTCTAAATTGTTTATATAAGAGCAAGCAAATTAATAAATTTTCTTTCTTTCTTTTTTTTTTTTTTAGAAAAATAGCATTTTGTAATATTATTCATTCAATATTAATATAGATAATGTCCGTGATACAATTCTTAAGAAATTTTGTGATGTTCATATTTCGCATTTTCCAATTTCTAGTGAAAGTCAAATTTTATTTTGGATTCGTTTTACGTATGTACAAATTTAAATTGTTTATACCGATATCATTATTGATTTGTATGATAGGCCGACGGGCGGTTTCTAAAAATTTTACAATAATGTATAAAAGCATTTTCAGTGAGTTTTTTTTTATGTAAAATAATAATTTAACCTAAAATATATTCATTTTTCTTACTAAATATAAAATCATCACTATTTTACATTACTACGCAGCAATTATTTAAAAATTATACAAGTTAACGATTGAAACGTTTAATAAAGAAACTGGCAGAAGCACATCTTATCATCTTTTTTCCCTTTTTGAAAAAGGGATGATTATATTACAAAAGTATTATTTTAAAATTATTTTTTATGTTTTGTCTTCTTAATAACGTTGAATTCATAGAAACAAATTTTAATTGAAATTTGAAGGATCTAATGTATAAATGTTACAGATAAGGCACTTTTTACATTGATTCAATTGTTTTAGCTTTGTATGTGGCGGCGCGATGGATCAATATTTTAAGTGGGTAATCGGATGGATTAAACAATTCCTTTACAAAAGCTATTTATTTATTTATTTATTTGCGCAAGATTATTTTATAGCAATTCAAAAAAAAGTCTGATTTGTAATCCAAAATTCTTAAATGAAAATAACCAAACCGCAGATCTTTTAAACTTTTCACTATTACAATTATTTTTTATTGATTATATATAAGAAATCAATTCAAGTAATTCCATTACATTTAATTAATAAATTTATAATACAATTATCACGAATTACTTGGTGAACTCTAATCAAGTAATCGTGAAACCTCGTAATAAATTTATTTCTAATAATAGAACCAAAATACTGCGGTCGTTTAATAACAATCCGGATTTGCAGTTTGTTATCCCTAATTACGTTGTGATTATCAAATGCGTTATGCATAATTAACATATTAACATGATTATCATGCATGTTAATAAAACCATTTCATGTGGTTTGGGGTAAACGTTAACTTTTCTTTATACAATCATTACAATCATTACAATTTTATATCCGGATTTTACACTGCAAAAAAAAAAAAAATTTTTTTGTCATAAATAATTAATAATATTATTTATATTAGAACAAATTATTCATAATTAATCCGTTGAATTTTTAATTTTTAATTATTCAGCTAAATTGAATGAACATTAATAAATATTAACGATAATAGTAGTCATGTAATTAAAAATTGTATTAATTGTTTAATTGAAATATACTTTTTAAAATGTAAAAAAAATTGTAATAAATATAGAATTTTTTTAGTTAGGTGATCATTTAAATATGAATACATGACGCAGTATAGATTTTATTTATAGTAGCTCTACGTCACCATAAATTGACACCACTAACGCCAATTGCATATTCAGATGACTGAAATCGGTGGGAAAATTTGGTAATTTTAAAATGATGTCATAGTCTATCATTATAACAATACTAAAATTAATTAGCCAATTAAAATTTTGAATGAATTCAATAAATAGACTAAATTCGGGTAATTTTTCTCCTTTATTTTTTTCATTTTTTTAAAAAAAAAAAAATATTTTCGGCTAATTAACAAAAAAATATTTGCTGATAAAAAAAATTTAGAGTAGAAAAAAAAAATTATTTTATTTTTATTTTTTTTTTTTTAAAAAAAAAGGTTATGATTATATAAAAAAATGTATCGAACTATACATAATGCAATTTATAATTTTGTTGATTTTTTTATTAGAGAATTTACTAAAGAATTCATTGGAGCTATATTTTCTATAAAATTTCCTGTTTACTTATTAAGGTAAGTATAATTTTATTATATGATTTTCTTTTTTTTTTTACTTTAATACGTACTTTTAAAATAAATAATTAATTATTTAATTATTTTTTTCATTTAATAGATTTATATTTTGGTTAATGATATATTTGTTACTTGTTTTTATAATCTTTTTGATGAAACTTCACGGAAAAATTCTGATACGTATCATATCATACATAAATAAATATCACCAAATTACGCAACAACCTCTCTTAAAATGCAGTGCACTTAGTGATAAAGGAGTTTCGAAGAATATTATAGTGGTGGATGTGGATTTAACTACGTTTAAGACGCATACGGAAATGTATAAAGTTATTCATGTATTAAAAAGTAATTGGATTTGGGTCGCTTTGATGTGTATTCCAGTTATTAGATTTATAATTTCTGTTAAAAGTGATGATGTAAAGAAAATTGAAGTTGAGGATTTGAAAGTTGATGATTTTAGAGGTGGAAATCAAAAAATAAATGAGAATTGGAAAGAAGATTCTTGGAAAAAGGATAAATTTAATTGGAAGTTTATAAGATTTTCTAGTGAATTATTAGATAAAATATTACCAAGATATTTATTATTTTATAAAAATCAAATAATAGAAAGTGAAGAAAAAAATGAACAATTTATTATTAAAAGAAAAAATTATCAAGACATGGATCATCATCATCATCATCATCATCAACATCATCATCACTATAATCAAGTGAATCAACAATATCAATATAATCAAGAAATTATTAGTTTAAATTATTGGAATTTATTATTTGTAATTGGTATACAATTATATGGGATGATTATTATAATGAGTTTTCGTTCTATTTTATATTTGTGCTTTACATTATGGGGATGGATATTTCAATTAATTTGGAGTGATATACAGTAGTTTAAATAGCAATAGTTTAAATTTGTTTGTTTTAATAATCTAATAAATATAAACTTGGACACGAATTAAAATTCAGAGGTTGGAACTGGTATTGATTTTGAATTTAAATCTGGTTTCCCTCGATACCTCGATTCGAATTAAATTTCGAAACAATAAATCTGGATGAAACGACGATTATGTGATAAAATCCGATTTAAATCAAGAAATAATATATAGTAAATTTCAATTTTGAGGCGTAAAAACTTATTTATTTTTTTTAAAAACCTTAACTGTATGAAGAATTGTACGCGATATTTGAAGAATTTTCGTCCTTGAAAATCCCCACGCATTCACGCACTCAACGCAAAGATTATAATTTTTGGATCTACATAATGTATATTTTTAATTATCATAAATAGAAAAAAGACAGATACCACTATCTAACGCATTTTCATTTTTTGCATGAATTACAAAATAACATCTGAATATTAGAATTAAGGTAAACGATTACAATTAATTTTAACATTCCGTTACTGCAAGCATATAGAAGTTATGAATTTTTTTTTTAAAACTGAATTTTTTTTTAAATGCAGTCATAAAATTGACTAACAATTTCTTCAAAGCTAAGATAATGTCAGATATCGATATTTTACAAAATAAACAAACGCTTCCTATTGGTCACATTTTTAAATTCATAATACTGTACTCTAATAACAAAAATTACCGAATTATAAAAAAATATAGTTACCAGTATTATTAAGGGCAATTGAAATCCGATGAAATTTGTACATTATGCTATAAATTATGCTATAAAGAATGCATGCACGGAATGTATTCAGAATATATTCAAAAAAAAAAAAAAATTCTATCATTTTCCGAAAGAAAATATACTGAAATACTTAATTCCGAATCAAGTGAATTATAAAAAAAATTAATTTGTAAAGTGCGTTCAAGTTTTTTCGCTAAACTCATTTTCATGTATTTTATCGTAAAAATTACACATTAATTATTTAGCCTATCTAGAGTCGCCTTGTAGCGGGATAAGTTTGCCGTATCACACGTGACTCGGATACCAATTTCCAGTAGTTTGTTTATGATTTAATATAAAGAATTTATATAGAATTACAAATAACAAAATAAGAACTTTATTTAGATATTGTACAATTCCATGTTTTCGATGGCTTTTTAGTGCCATAATATCATCAGGACCCCAAAATATATATAAAAAGATAGGGTCAGAGTTTGCGTATAATGAACCAAAATTTTTTGGCTGGACCTGACCTTTGTATGTATATTTCGAGGTCCTATATCATCATTCAATTTTTATCTGAAATTTGTACGAACATTATTTAACCACAAATGCCGTCTTTGTTTGTTACATGATTCTTCCAACAATTTTTTTTAGCCTAAAAAGTTTATATTGATATTAATGAAATTTGCATATAAACATATAAATCTTTAAAGCAAGAAATTTTTATCTTGACAATATAAACATTTTTGAAATTCTTCATAGTTTTGAAAAATATGACGTCCGTTACAGGTTCTGCTTTGTTAGCTTGACATTAGTTAAAATAAGAAAAGGCGATCTGAATGGTAAGGGAATTATTTATAATAAATCAATTTAATTATTAATTCAGCTATAACTGGAGAATCCGACCTTAATATTTTGAATAAATTATTTCAATCAGTTTCTTCCGCAATAATATATAATTCATAGTGTGAGTTTTAATTATTTGCGTACATCATGTGATGTCCAGAATAAAAAAATATAAATTTATTTGTTAATTGTTTATGTAAATATTTTTTACAAGAATTTTTTGAAATGTTTTTATTTTAATTAATACAAATCATAGTCAAAATAAAATATAATATGATATATATTCAATTTGATAAATATGCAAAACTAAAGGCCTAAATAATAAAATTTCCTTATTAGGCCGGACAAAGAAAATTTTTAGATTCTCGTGACATAAAATTTTGAAAATGACCCGGCCGGCCGGCTTATTTTTTTATATATGTAAAAATTTTTTCATATGTAAAATTTTTTTTATGCACGTTGGTTTTTGTAACACCTTTTTTATCTCATACTTAAAATCACGTGAAAAAAATTTTTTACTATAAAAAATTTTTTTCCATTTTTTCAAAAAACTGACACGGCCGGGTCACGAGAATCTAAAAATTTTTTTTGCCTGGCCTTAACCATTACTTAGTAATAAATTATTTAAACTTTCTTTAGCCTCTTGACATCCATTTTCGACTGCTTTTTTATACCAATAAATTGCATGGTCTAAATTTTTTTCTGTTCCTTCTCCTTGCTCATATAAAGATGCAAGACTTTTTTGTGCATTATAATTATTTTTTTCTGCTGCTATTTTATATAAGCTGAATGCTTGCTCTTTATTAATATCAGATCCGATACCTATTTCATAACAGTATCCAAGTTTATATTGAGCTTCTACGCATCCTTTATTGGCCGATTTTTTATAAAATTCAAACGCTCTCACAAAATCTTCACCTAATACACCTTTTCCTAATTCATGAAATTCGCCTAATTTATGTAATGCAAATTTATTATCATTTTCTGCAGCTTTATGATACCAATAATTCAATTTACCTAATTCGTCATCTATTTTTTCATCACTTTCATATAGTGAAGCAATATTGATTTGTTTATATTGATATTCTTTACCAGCTGCTTCATTATACAATTCAAATCCTTTTTCTTTATTAATTTCAGTTCCAATTCCATTAATGTAACAATATCCTAGATAAAATTTTGCATCCCTGAATCCATTTTCTGCTGATTTTTTATAAAAATCAAATGCTTTAACCAAATCTTTATCAATACCATTTCCTAACTCATAACATTCACCTAAACTATATTGTACAACTTCATCACCATTTTCTACTGCTATATTGTATAGTTCAATTGCTTTTTCTTTATCAACTTCAGTTCCAATTCCTTCATAATAATAATATCCAAGAGTAGATTGAACATCTAAATACTCTTTTTCAGCTAGATCTTTCATTAATTCAAATGCTTTTTTCTCATCTTTATCAACTCCTTCTCCTGATTGATATAATAGGCTCAAATTATATTGTGCATCATTACTTCCTTTTTCTGCAGCAATTTTGTATAACTCATAGGATATATAGCAAACATGTAGTGTATGGATGACGCTCTATGTATTGTATGGTATGTATGATGACATCATATATGGTATGTATGGTATGTATGGTTCGATATACTAATTCAAAATTTAGGGTATATAGCAACCATGTAGTGTATGGTTGTCTTTGTTTGTAGTGTAGGGTGAGTATGGTTTGATTTATTTCCATACACGTATGTATGAACAATATCTCACTTACCATACATGTATATATGAATAATGTCTAATTTACCATACATGTATGTAGTGTTAGAATCATATTTATTTGTGCATTTTGTATTAGAAATTCGCAATTAAACCTTTTTTATTCATTGTATGCAGCATTTTTTTCAAATGTGATATTTATATTAATAAATAAAGATCAAAAGCAATTGTACTAACNCNTNTTATTATATTTACTTTTCTNTTTCNCNTNNTATCATATTTACNTTTCTCTTTTAATAACATTTATCCTTTTAAAATTTTGATTATGTTTAATATAAATACAATTATTCTTTCTGATATTGAAACTATATCTAAAGATGAAACAATATCTGAGAGTGAATCTTCTGATGAACAGGTTTTCTTAACATTAAAAATAAAAAAGTTTGTTGTTATATTTCATAATTCATGATGTCATTTTTTCACCATAATTTAATTCATACATGTATGGAATTTAAAAATTTTCTAACCATAATTGTATGGAAATTAATCAACCATACATACCCTACACTACATACAAAGACAACCATACACTACATGTTTCTGAAACCCCTAAAATTTAAACTTAGAATTATGCAAAATCATGCATATTGTGCATAAACATACTAAATNAGGCAATTTTCAAATTTTTAAATGCATTTTTACTTATAAATGTACATGTTTTACACATAATGGTATAACTATTGTACTACTTTATAACCAAAAAAAGTTTCGAAAATTTTTTTTCTGATAATTAAAAACGAAATATAGATCATGTAATGCAATGTGATAAATAATAAATAATAAGTAAAGCAAGTTATATCACATTTAATTGCATTTTTACTTATAAACATATATTCTGCATGTAATGATATAACTTTTGTATTACCTTATAACTAAAAAAGGCAAAAACTTTTTATATTATTACACAAAGATATAATTATTAACCATCCATACATGTATGGAATAAATCATACCATACATACCATACTTATAGTTATTCAGCACAAAGTGCCGAATAACTGTTATATTGGGTAAATCAAATTTGATTCCCAATATTATAAGCTACCTTAGGTAGCATCAGTTATTCAGTTTGAGTTTCCGATAAGTGATTTATCCAGTATCCCATGATTATGATAAGCTATTTTGCTATTTTTAACCTTTTTTAACCTTTTTTATAACGATTTTCTTTTCGCGTAATTATTTACTATTTTTAAACCCATTTTATAAAAAAAATTCTTTCTGCAAACCCGCAAACTAATATTATTGTTAACTAAATTGTTTTTTCAATGGAACATGTAAGCAGGTAAATAAATTTATTTAATTATTTTTTTGTTAAATGAATTTCTACTCTTTTTTTTTATATTTTTCTAGCAATTTCCAAGGGAAAGTGGTATCATGATCGAGCACTTGGTGAAAAAGAATTAGAGGAATATTTCAGGAAATTTGTCTAGCATGTGGTATTGATATATCTGGAAGAAATATCTCTAATCATTCAGAATGTGACACAGCAATTCAATCAATATTTGTTGCTGGAAATGAAGAAGTTGAAGCAATGGCAATTTCAGGTCACAATTCATCATCTGGAGTATGCAACTATCTTAAAGTAACAAAAGAAAAAAATGAAATATTCTTAATAATTCAGTTATGCAAAGATTGACTGAAACTATGGATTCTGATACTATTAATAATGATGATGAACTATTTTACATCTTTATTACAATATATTAGAATTTATACTGACATTTAATTTAAATTGTATAGTCATCCAATGGTTTTAGCAAGGCTTCCCAATTACTAAACAGGAAAAAAAGTCCATTACAAGAAACTTCCCATTCTGAATCAAACATAAATAAAAAGAAGAAAAGAAAAGTTGGAAAAACAATTATTATAAATAAAAATCATTATACTAATTACAAGATTTTAATGCCTGATACACAATTTTCATGCCTGATATATGTTTTATTATGGTCATTGTTAATTATAAAAAAATCATGGGATACCTGATAAATACGTAACCATACATATCATACAATACATACAATGTCAACCATTCACTACATGTTTGCTAGCTACCTTAAATCATATGCCTTTGATTTATTAACTTCAGTTCCAATACCTTCATCATAATAATATCCAAGTTGAAATTGAGCTTCTAAACATTCTTTTTCAGCTTGATTTTTCATTAATTCAAATGCTTTTTTCTCATTTTTATCAACACTTATTCCTGATGTAGATAATACACCTAAATTAAATTGGATATTGTCATGACCTTTTTTTGCAGCAACTTTATATAATTCAAATGCTTTTATTATATCAATTTTAGTTCCAATTCCTTTATCATAATAATATCCAAGTTTAAATTGAGCATCTAAATATTCTTTTTCAGTTAGATCTTTTATTAATTCAAATGCTTTGTTCTCATCTTTATCAACACCTTTACCATATTCATAAAGAAGACTTAAATTATACTGTGCATCATTATTTCCTTTTTCTGCAGCCATTTTGTATAACTCATATGCCTTTGATTTATTCATTTCAGTTCCAATACCATTGGAATAATAGTATCCGAGTTGAAATTGAGCTTCTAAATATTCTTTTTCAGCTNNANTTTTNNNNAATTNAAATGCTTTTTCTTCATTGATTTCAGTACCGATTCCTTTATGATAATAACTTCCAAGTTGAAATTGAGCATCTAAATATTCTATTTCAGCTAGATTTTTCATTAATTCAAATGCTTTTTTCTCATTTTTATCAACTCCTTCTCCTAATGCATACATTATACTTAAATTATATTGTGCATCATTATTATTTTCTCTTTCTGCAGCCATTTTATATAACTCATATGCCTTTGATTTATTAACTTCAGTTCCAATACCATTGGAATAATAGTATCCGAGTTGAAATTGAGCTTCTAAATATTCTTTTTCAGCAGCAATTTTGTACAATTGAAATGCTTTTTCTTCATTGATTTCAGTACCGATTCCTTTATGATAATAACTTCCAAGTTGAAATTGAGCATCTAAATATTCTATTTCAGCTAGATTTTTCATTAATTCAAATGCTTTTTTCTCATTTTTATCAACTCCTTCTCCTAATGCATACATTATACTTAAATTATATTGTGCATCATTATTATTTTCTCTTTCTGCAGCCATTTTATATAACTCATATGCCTTTGATTTATTAACTTCAGTTCCAATACCATTGGAATAATAGTATCCGAGTTGAAATTGAGCTTCTAAATATTCTTTTTCAGCTAGATTTTTTATTAATTCAAATGCTTTTTTCTCATCTTTATCAACCCCTTTACCACGGCCATATAATAGACCTAAATTATATTGTGCGGTATTGTCTCCTTTTTCTGCAGCTATTTTATATAATTCGAATGCTTTTGTATTATTAACTCCTTTTTCTGCAGCTACTTTGTATAAATCACATGCTTTTGATTTATTAACTTTAGTTCCAATGCCTTTACCATAATAATATCCAAGTAGAACTTGGGCATCTAAATATTCTTTTTCAGCTAGATCTTTCATTAATTCAAATGCTTTTTTCTCATCTTTATCAACACCTTTACCATATTCATAAAGTAGACTTAAATTATACTGCGCATCATTATTTCCTTTTTCTGCAGCTATTTTATATAACTCATGTGCCTTTGATTTATTAACTTCAGTTCCAATACCTTTATCATAATAATATCCAAGTTTAAATTGAGCATTTAAATATTCTTTTTCAGCTATGTGTTCTATTAGTTTAAATGCTTTTTTCTCATCTTTATCAACACCCTTTCCTAATTGATATAAAGAACTTAGATTATACTTTGCTTTAATATGACCTTTTTCTGCAGCTATTTTGTACAAATCACATGCTTTTGAATTATTAACTTTAGTTCCAATACCATTGGAATAATAATATCCGAGTTGAAATTGAGCATTTAAATAGTCTTTTTCTACTAATTGATTACTTAATTTAAATGCTTTTTTCATATCTTTATCAACTCCCTCTCCTAATTCATACAATAGACTTAAATTAAATTGTGCAATATTGCTTCCTTTTTTAGCTGCTCTTTTACATAGTTCAAATGCTTTTGATTTATTAATTTCAATCCCAATTCCTTTATTATAATAATATGCAAGTTTATATATTGCATCTAAATCCATTTTTTCGGCTAATTTTTCAATTATTTTAAAAGCTTTTTTCTCATCTTTATCAACTCCATCTCCTAATTCATACAAAAAACTTAAATTATATAGTGCTTCATTATTCCCTTTTTCTGCTATTAGTTTATATAAGTCAAATGCTTTTACTTTATTAATATCAGTTCCAATTCCTTCATCATAACAATAAGCAAGTTGAAATTTTGCATTTATATTTCCTAATTCGGCTGAACTTTTATGGAATTCAAAAGCTTCTCTTCCATTTTTTCTTACATCTTTATCTTTTTTGTGACAACTGTTAAATTCAAATGGCTTCATTTTAAATTCATTTATTATCATTCTTTGATCATAATTAAATCTTTTTTCCTGATAATTTGTTATAAAAGTTACAAAATTATTTAATCCAAATTGACCTAATCCTTTAAAACTTAATCTTGTTCGAAGTTTAATTTTATTTGTTTCAACTTTTATTTTTTCATTATAACATTTTTTAAACATATCTTTTGCAACAATATTTCCATTTTTTATTGCCTTTTCATACCAACATTTAGCNNNTNCTTNATNNATTTTTGTTCCAATTCCNTTGTAAAAACAATTTCCAAGTTGATATTGAGCATCAGCAATCTCTTGGTTGGCTAAGATTTCATAATATTTAAATGCTTTAATTTCATCTTTTTCAACTCCTTTTCCTAATCTATAACAATCTGCAAGATAAAGTTTCGCAGTTGTGTTTCCATTTTTAGCTGCTTTTTGATACCAATGAACTGATTTTATCATATCTTTTTTAGTTCCAATGCCAAATTCATAACAATTTCCTAAGTAAAATTGTCCAATGATATTTTCATTCTCAGCGGATTTCTGATACCAATTAAACACTAAATATTTATTACACTCATTTCCATATCCATCATAATAACATTTTCCAAGATAAACTTGTGCAATTGAATAGTTTTTCTCGGATGCTTGCAAGAAGAGCTTAAATGCTTCATCACTATTTTCTTCTATACCAATATTATAATAATAAAATAATCCTAGTAAATAAGTATGTTGTGGATTAATTTGATTATTTGATAGCCATTTTATTAGAACATCTGGACTTTGATTTAATTCCAATAATTGATGATTGATAAATTGCTGAAATTGGTTAAAACTAATACTTTCTTTATCATGTTTTCTATTTATAACTGTAATTAATTTTTCAACAACTATATTATTAAGCTTATCAATAGTTGACCCATATGAAATTTTTGATAAATTTGATTTAATTGATATATTTGATGATTTATTTTTGAGATCCATTATATCTGATTGATGTGAACTTAGGTCGTTAAGTTTATTAATATTTAATTCATTATTTGACATCAATTCATTATTTAAATCCATGGTTCCTTTATTTAATTCGGAAGTTGTCTCATACCTTTCCGATGAATTGTCTTCTTCTTTATTTATATTAACCATATTAATGATTGTATCAATTTGTCCAGGAATTATTATCGTTTTAAGGGTTGAAACAATATCTTTCATATTTGGACGTTCATTTGGTTCATATTTCCAACATTCTAGTTAAAATAGATTAACATTTTTAATATGCTTTATTTTAAAGAGCTAATAGTTATAATAGTTATGAATATTTATTACCTGTATATAAATTCCTATATTCAACGGGCGTGTCATTAATAATTTCTTCTCGTCTACCATTTATTATAGACAAAATTAAAGACCCATCATAATTATCATCGGAAAATGGTAGACATCCGCTTGAAATTTGCCACATTAAAACTCCAAAGCTATAAACATCAGATTTTTTGTTTAATTTGTAGCCTTTATCGTCTAATTTTTTTGGGTCCATAAATGGTATTGCACCAAGTATTCTTGATGCATTACTTGAAACTTTAGCAATTTTTTTTGATAAACCAAAATCTGCCAATTTTATCTTTCTCTGATGTATAAGTATATTTTCCGAATGCTATGATTGTACAAAGAAAATGTATTCGATTACCAATTAATATATTTTATTAAAAAATTAATAGTCAAAATAAAGAAAGTTAATTATTACCAGATCACGATGAATAATTTCGCATTCATGTAAAAATGCTACTGCACTGGCTAGTTGAAATGATAATTTATATTTATCATTCCAATTAAGTTCATTAAAATGATTGTTTAGATAAGTTTTTAATGTGTCACTATCAGCATATTCCAAAACTAACGAATATTTTTTTTCTAAATATAAAATACGATGAAAAAAAATAAATAATTGTACATTTTGAAAAGGGAAGATTACCTAACATTATAATACATGTTAATAAATACTTACCAGTTTCTATCTTTGTGACACCGTAGAATTGTATAATGTTTTCATGAGAAATCAATTCTTTTTGTAATTTTATCTGTAAAGAAATTTAAATAATTAAATATTTACTAAGAATTATTAAAATTTAAGTTACCATATCATAAATTTTTGTACCTCATGGACGACCTCTTTCAACGTTGTTTTATCATTATTGAAAGTTTTTAAAGCGAAAAAACCATCGGTATTTTTCCAATTAGCACGAACGACATTTCCATATGAACCACTCCCTATCTGTTCTATATTTTTAAAATCTGAATATTTATAATAATTTAAATATTCATTGGTAATTGATTTTTCCAGCCAATCAATATGATCGTTTGACATATTTTCATTTAAATTTTTTTTTTTTTTTAAAAAAAAAATTAATTTTATATTAGAAGCTTTTTAAATAGTTAGTAAATAAATAAAGTTTGGTTCGATGTACACAATGGATCACCTGATCATATGATGGAATAAGATAATGTTATGAAATCTGCAGTATGACGGTACACTTGTATAGTACTTATATGGTAAGGCCATGAACATAGTAGGCAGGATCTGTGCGACAATTAATTTTATTCTAAAAAAAGAAGGAATGAAATTATTTAAGCAGACAATTGAAAAAAAAATTATTTTAAAAATATTGTATACATTAAAAATTTAAATTCATACATGAAATCGTGTTGTTTATTGTTTATTAAAGCTCATATTTGAATAAGCTGTGAGAGTTGTTGACGATCCGTAATTATGATTTATGATCGGCAAACCAAATGTTTTTAATTAATGTTAAACATATGGTACAGGCTTCCAGCATTCTTTTCTTTATTCTCATCTGTTATTTTTTCAAATATCATTGAATATAATATTAACTATAAAATGTTTTACTAAAGTCATTTTGTGCAGAAAAGAAATCTGATTTATGATTTATGATTTTTCTATTCATTGATGATTTTATAACGATCAGAAAAAAATTTTTTTCAATATCGAGTAAACATGATATAAATGTCGATCTCGATAGTCAATAAAAGCAGGAACTAAAATTTTAAGGCAGCGTAAAGTGATCAAATTAAGTGATGAAATTATTTTTTTTCTAGGGAGAATTCCATAATCATTTTATAATATAAAGTTTAAGGATATAATTTTTTTTTTTAAAAAAAAACAGAAAAATTATTTATTACGTGTTGTCTAATAAAGTTTCTAGCCATATTTGCTTAAGCATAAAATTTTCATATCAACCAACTCTATCGTTAACGAATTTAAAAAGAATATGTGATGAATTTATGACTCATTTTTTTATGTATATAACATCACATCACTAATATTTTAGTTTCATATTGTTTTCCACAAAAAAAATTATTTCTTAGAATAAAATCTAAATCATGACGAAAAATAGGTTCACAAAATAGTTCACATCCATATAACTCGGAATAAATACTGTTCAAATTTTAAAATTGAAAAAAATATCCAAACCAAGCCAAGAAGCAATTAAAAGCCATATTATCGTATAACTAATACTAATTAAAATTTCAATATATACAAAAAAAATAATTTTTCAGTTTTTGTCATTAAATTAGTTCTATAACAAATATAATTTAATATAATAATATAATAATGTAAATTTCAACCCTTTGAATAACCCGGTAAAAACTATAAATAGTTTAGCATAAAGTTGATTATTACTATCAGGAATATCATCGCAGATATAATTCTGTAGAATTCCTCCTGAACTTGTTCTTGAAATATATCAACAATAAATTATTCAAAATCTGGCGCTCCAGTAGACCAGTACTTTATTGATATATTCTTATATTATTTCAAAGTAATAATTTTTAAGAATTATGTTATATTGATAGTATAATATGAACTTACTAGAATTTAGCCTATATATTTTTTTTTTTGTAATTCTTTAAGACTGTCTTGTAATTCTGGATTATCCTTATCTGAATCAATATACGAAATATTATCATCAAGATTTTTACAATATAAAAAAACAAATCAATTCCATTATATTAAAAGATAATATAACCTAATTTTCATTTACAAACATTTTCTCTCATCGCATTATGATCTGGAGAAGTACCAGAACCTTTAATTAAATCCTTCTGGATTTCAACATCATTATTAGTATCGTTAGATTTACCCTTTATGTGTTTTATTCTCCAATCTTCATATAGATCATAATCATCTTGCTGTTACTGATCAACATTGTCATTAACAAATCTCCCTTCTGACCATTCAAGCATAAATAAAAATGGCCAGCAAAATATCGATCACATGATAGTCTACATTGACGGTCCAATTACTTTAATTCACGTGATATATGATTTTTCATGACGAAAAAGATTTTCAATTAATTAAATACGCTATTAAAAATAAAAAATAAAATAAAGAAACTTTTTAAAAACATCTTGAAATTTTTAAGTTAGATTTGTCTGTTTCAGAGTTATTCTCTTTTGCAAAAGAGGTTATCAAATCGGTAAGAAAATTGTGTGAAAATCTTCACCTTTTAGTCGTAAAAGCTTTATTTTTGTTTAGGAGTTTAAAGGCTTATTTTCGCTAAAAGCTAATTATACATTTTAATACATTAATATAGAATTTTTATAATATGGTCATGGAAACTTACAGATACCTGTAAGTAATTCATGAAATTTTTGGTTCAGTTGTTTATAAACTAGGATATCCTCAAGCTGATTTATATCTTCTTCTTGTATTAACTCCTCAGGTATTTCTAGTTCATCTTGAATGTCATTAACCTTTTCCAATCGCTTGTTATATAATTTGGCTAATTAATCAATAGAATTTGAAAGGTAATCATAACAATAGATACATAAAAAATTTAATCTTATCTATCGTTCACCATGATAAGCATGTCCACATGGCTCGCCCATTAATTTAAGAATTTGTGCATTCCATTGCATCACAGAAATGGTTAGGCTGAGGAGGTTTGGTTGAATGGTATCTCAATGGTAAAGCTCCTTTGGAAAATCCTTTTGAAATACCCGGAAAATACCAATAAAATTTTTTGATCTATTTTCCATCTTTTTTTTTTACTTCAAATTTTCAATATTTTTGGAAAGATTATCAAAAAAATTACAACAAAAAAAATAGCAGTTCTAAAAATCTGGGTAAAGTTCATGACGCTGAAAAGCAATGAATATTCCATCACATCTTAACCATTCTTCTGACTTCTAACAAGACTATTATGAAAACTATGAAAGTGATCTATAGAATATTCATCAAAAGCATTGAGGTAGGTCTTGAGTATTGGAAGAATATGATGATTGATTTTGGTCCAATATTGAATATCTAATAAAAATGCAAGCATAATTTTATCATTCTTTGAAATCGGCACATTACTACCCACAATCAGAATATTGTTTCAACATATTCATCAAAGTAATTATTCTGAAAAAGTACTGTATAATTATCCAGGATTAAAGGTATTAATGAATCTAGTAAGTCAAAAAAAAGTACAATATGCCAGAACTTTGGTTTCATTAAAATGCATAATAACTTATTTCCTAATTAATTTCTCCTGCATGGGCTAAATATAATAATAGATTTATTCTCCAAGGTGCGGGCTTTCTGCTAAATTCCTTTTTTTTTTTTTGAAAAACAGCTATTTAAAGTTCGTTAAAAAATCCCAAATACCAAAAAATAGCTTTACTGAGTATTAAGAGAAATATGTAAAGGTCCTAATACTTAACTATACTTGGAATTGATGATGAATCACCTAATTTAGCTTTTTGAACAATAGCACGCCAAATGTATAATATCCTGGAAAAACTGCAGGAACGGGTACATTATCAATTACGTTTAGTACCTCAACTCAAAAAAAAAATCTTTAGGGATTTTAAATAATCATTGGTGTTTTTTAAATTTTGAACGAAAAATCAATCAATTTCATGGATTTAAAGGAGCGTCGGGAATGTTGTTTTTAATAAATCAGCATTTAAGAATGAACAACCAAAGATTCAATAATATTATCAATATTTAAGGCTGTCATATCAGTTACGAAATTTTCCATTTTGCTTTAATTATAACTCTTACAAACAATATTTTTAAAATTAATTTCAAGTAAATTCTTTAGCTCACACTATTACAGTATATCAATTTGTAGATATAAATTACATCAAATAATTAATAAAAAAAAATTCGTTTAAATACTTTTTTTATTTTTTTTTATTTTTACATTATAAAAAAAAACTAAATTTTCAAATATTTTTTAATAATTTGTCATGCATTAGATAGTTTATATAATGCAATACGGTGTGTTTAAATAAATAAAAAAAAAAAATAAACAAAACTTTAATAACATACATTTTGGTTAATATAAGTTATTACTAACGAATTATGATTAATTAACATCTCTTTCATTCGGTTAAATACTGTTTGGCATGTAGAACATAAACCATCCTAGCGAGTGAATCAATTCCATTTGCAAATATGCCACACCTTGACATAAGAAGTCATATAGAAGGTTTTATCCTACTAACTAATACGCCTGATTGATTAAAAAATAAAACTTGAGATACGTGTATTCAAGCAAAAGTATCAGATACCATAACAACGCACACTTTTTATCCATTTTTTTTTTGCTTCAATGAAAAATGACTTGGCTAAGGGAGGGTCTATCCAGTTTTCCAAGAATGGTACTGACAATGATTTGATAATAGTACTTTAAAATGAAATCTGCAATATCCAACTCTTGTTCCTTGATGACTCTTTTCTAAAAGCATTGCAGTTGATTATTGTTGCATTTGAATTTACCTA
>QKYT01000318.1:4665-17409 GCA_003550305.1 Glomus cerebriforme | reverse complement strand
ATAGCAATTTCCTCCTACAGAAACAGCAGACTTTTACCAACAACAGGTTAGGACACCTGAATAGAGGACTTGGGGTGGTTACCAAGCTGTCAAATTCAGTAATTCTCCTAAGCCAACCCAAGGGCCAACTAGGAGTTATCCTACCCTGCAAAATAAAAAAAAACGCACCTTCTAATCCAAATTTATTATAGTACTTTGGTCTATTTCTTGCTTCATATAAAAAATGTCTTGATCCAGTTTTCTAAAAATTATCAACTTGATAATAATTCTTTAATAAAGAAAAAAAAAAGCTATAATATGAATTGTTTTTATTCTTTAAATTAGTTTTGATAGATTATTGAAAAATATATAACTTAAGAAATTTTCTATAAGAAATATGAAGGGATTTATTTTCTTAGGGTGCCTTTATATATACTATGCCACATCTATGGTCACAAACGATGACATGCGTATCAGTATCAGTAATTATTAATTATAATATTGAGTCACAATCATTACTGACTCGGAGTTCAGATAATTATAAAAGATTGCAAGATTGCTAATTATGATAATTTATATTATGTTAAATACGTCATTTAAAGAAGTCATTTACGTAATTTTACATGATTTTGACTTACGGACTTACGGTGAAACTAAAAAACTAATATTTGATATTAAGAATAAATGAGGAATATCCAACAATAACAGGAATTTTATCATCAGATATGATAACGAAGAAGGAAGAAATAACATTAAAAAAAACAAATAGTAACAATAGAAGAAGTAGAAGCTAAAAATTTATCTGAAGCAAACAAAAAGGAAATAGGAGGGGAGGAAAAAAAGGGAACGAGGAGATGATAGATAGGAATATAAATAATACCACAAAAAGAACAAAATAAAAAGAAAAAAAGTTAATAAAAATGTAAAAAAAAAGATAAAACCTAAAATAGAAAAAGAGATAAAGAAAAACTGGGGAAAATAATATAAACGAAATAACAAACAAATTACGTAAACTAAGGATCAGGATACAAATAATGATTTACTAACGCACGATTGTACACATAACGTTAGAGGAATTAATAATGGTAAAATTAAAAAGAAAAAATGAATACAGTAAATGGGATATAACAGCAGGATTATCAGAAATAAAGCTAACAGTGAAAAATGAACGTTTTGGTTTTTACACAGCTGCATGATTTATATGATATATTTATATTACATTAAGTGAAGATGGACGTACAAGACTAGAAGTAGCGGTATTAGATAGGAAAAGAGTGAGAGGTGTAGAGAAGATTCAAGGAATAGGAATTAAAATAGACCTCATATTCAGTAACAAACACAACAAAAACGAGAATAACCCAATTTTATCAACCATATAATGATAAATCAACGAAATTAAAATAAAAGATCAGATAAATAAATG
This sequence comes from Glomus cerebriforme, assembly GCA_003550305.1. Taxonomy (NCBI): domain Eukaryota; kingdom Fungi; phylum Glomeromycota; class Glomeromycetes; order Glomerales; family Glomeraceae; genus Glomus; species Glomus cerebriforme. The sequence goes on along the minus strand of QKYT01000318.1, from coordinate 16,007 downwards.
GACAAATACAACGGAAATAAAGATTGGGAAAAATAATAATGGGAGACCTGAATAAAAATACAGACAAATTAATAAATTAAAGCAATAAGAAGAATAAACTAAGCAAAACGCTAGTAAACACATTAAAAAAGAGGATACATAGATTTCAAAGACACATAAGGGTCAGGAAGATGATACCTGGCAATAAGAACAACAGCAACATCAGGATTCATAATATTATCATTAGATATTGTAAAACACCCTATAATAAACAAAAGACATGATTTGAACAAAATGGAGAAATAGAAAGCACTTGGATAGGCCTATGACACAAACAAGAATATACTACATATTAGTAAACACAAACACAATAGCAAAAGTTAGAAAGTTTAAACTCAAAGAAAGTAAAGAAATAACGGAATCTGATAATAAAATATCAATAATGACAGTAAACAAAACAAAGAAAAAGGCAAACAGTTGGAAAAAACTATTAAAATGGAAATATTAGATAAAGACAAAAAATAACATTTCAAAATTGGAAAGAATTTAACACACTGAAGTAATAATAACTGAATGGGAAACGTAAATGAAATTAGAAACAATAATGAAGCAGAAACTATAACGTTACCACATAAGAAGATACAAATAAACAACACGAAAACAATTATTACAAGAGAACTAAATAGAATGCAGGGGCAAATAATAAAATTAATAAGATCGTCATAAAAACAAAATAAAATGTAAGACAAATATAATCAAGAATTAAAACAAGAAGGAATTATAGCACAGAAACGCTTTTTTATTTTTTAATTTTAATTTTATTATTTCCCTTGTAATACTCTTTTTAATATTCTTGACTAAGTAAACAAAGAAATAGAGGAAGCGATAAAAAGAAGGAAGAAACCCTAAAAAAAAGATCCAAAAAAATGATGTAGGAAAAACAAACAAAAATATTGAACATAGATAAAATAGTAATAGAAGATAAAGAAAACAAGTATAGGATAATCATAGAATAAAAAGATATTCTGAACAAAGTTAAAGATCATTATGAAGAATGGACATGAAAAAGAATGATCAATGCATAAGTAATGGAAAAGTTGGACGAACAAATGGCGCCAAAAGCAGAAATTAAAGAATGGTACAATGGCGTAATAAAAAAAGATTACAATGGAAGAAATAGTAGATACAATTAAAACAACGGCAAATAATAAAGCGCCAGGCATGTGGAAAAGTAGCAACATAAAGGTTAAAGAAATAATGTTACATTTATCCAATAAAATATTAGGTCAAGAAAATTACTTCTGAAAGCTGGAAAGAAGGGCTAATATATCCAATACCAACAAGATTGGATGGAAACATAAAATTAACAAGACCAATAACTTTGATAGAAACGTTGAGAAAATCTTTAATAAAATAATAACAGATAGATTAACCAAAATATGTAAAGAAAAAATATATTAAAAGGAAAGAATTACGCGGCACTAAAAGGAGACAGCACATTAAATAAAATGATAAATATGATGCAAAAAATAAGAAAAAAGAAATATGGATATTATTTTTAGATACAAGTAAAACATTCATTCAGTAAACAATGAATTTTAGAAAAGCATGCGAAAGAATTAGAATTCCAAAAAAAAAAATAATAAACTTAATAATGGACATAAACAAAAACAGATACAACAGATCATAGTTAAAGATAAAGTTACAGAAAGATTCAGAGTAAAGACGGGATTGATCAAGAGAGGTGAAGTCGCCTATACTACGGAGAATTTTCTTTGACCGTTACTTTGTGAACTAGATGAACAACAAGATTTAGGATACACAATGAGAAGCGATACAAGTACAGTAGCAATAAATACAGTACGTTGAAAGAATAGAAGACAAGGTATTTAGAACGAACCATTTTGCGTTTATGGACGACACTAATCTATGACGAGCAATAAAGATAAGTTATATGGGATGTGTAACAGTTACTTTAAAACGAGTGGTGATGTTGTAGCCCAAACGTAACCATGTCCCGAATCCGACTTGGGATATCCCAAATCAAACTTGGGACAATCCTATGTCCGAAATTTAACCATATCCCAAACAAAACTGTAAATTTTAAATGTTTAAGACGTCTCAAACTACCATTTAAGACTGGGTTAGTTTGGGACATGGTCAAGTTTCGGATATAAGGTTTTCCCAAGTTTGATTTGGGACATGGTAGTGTTTGGGCTACAACAGTGACATTCAATCAAATCCTAATAAGTATGAACTATTGAACATAAACGCGATAGAGGACGAAATAAATATCAATGATCAAACAATAAAAGCTACAAAAACAAAAGAATGAATAAGATATTTGAGAATTTATTTATATGATAAAATAACCAGTATCCTACATGACAAATATATGTATATTTTAACATATTATATACTGTACAATTTACAGATAAAACAACATGCCAACACGATGCCATACAAATTAAATAGTAAATCAGAACCAGGAATCACTACAAGAATCAGACTTGATCAAATAAAAGAAAAAAACTAATAAACGGTTGCATAATAGAGAACAATTATCAAATAAACAACAAAAGGAATGACTTAATAATAAATAATATTAAAAATGTTAATGTAAAATTATGTAATCACAATAAAATATACAATCACTTGAACAAAGAAGGAAAATTCTTACTAGAAGATGTAATAGAAATAAAAAAGTATAAATTCATGCAACATAAATATTTAGAACAATTAATAACAAAAAATAATAGATTAAAGACATGGAATCAAATTTGTTGCGAAAACAATAAACAATAGAAAAAAACCTATTTGGCTCAATAAGGTAGAAGAAATGATGATAAATAATAAAGAAGAGATATTATTCAAAGGAATATATAGTAATTTGGGTAAGGTAATAGGTAAACAATTAAGGAAAAAAGTAGAGATAGTATAAAAATATGGGATGAAGTCATATCAGAATTTACTTTACAAGATCGGAAAGAATTGATAGAAGTAAATAAAAGATTTATGAAACTTTTGGAGTTGAAAAAAAGATAAATAAAATTTTAAAAGTTGAATTTATCGAAAGATATTATAGTACGGAAAGTATAAAACCAAAGTACAGTGTAGAAATTAATATGATGCACAAAGAAAGAAAAGAAAATATAATAAATTGGAATAAATATTCAAACAAACAAAATATAATAGAAATAAAAATAGACGAAGAGGATAAAAATAAAATTATATTAATAATAACGATAAAATAGGTAACGGCAATACAAAAAAAGAGATAGCAACAACAAACCGGATATAACAATAATGGGTAAAATTATATATGACATAGAAGTAATGAAAATTACAGATAATGGAAAATAAAACAAATAACAAAAAGAGATATAAACAGAGTAAAAGCAGAAATGAATATGATAATCAAGAATTGAAGATGGAAAAAATAGAAAAGACGATAGCTCATAACGAATACATATTATATTGGAGAAGGAACAAAATAGATTCATTAATAAGAATCACTATTAAAGAAATCAATAAATCAAATATAAAGCAGAAAATGGGTAACGATTAAGGTGAATCAGAAATTATTGGAAAATATAAACAATAATGAAATAAATTGTGAAAAGACGTTTAAGCAGAACAAAAAATTCAATAGATATTACCAACATATATGATTATGGAACAAAGAATCATACAATTTATAACAAAAATGTATCAAATGTAAAGAAAGATTGGATGTATATATGGAGCTGCAGTAAAAATAAAGTGACGATTCAAGAAATAATAGAGAAAGAAACATTAAAGAATTAGAACAAATAATTTTAACAACAAGATCGAATAAGTTTAATAATCAATATATTTATCACGAAATAATAAAGGAATCTATAATAACAAAATATATAATATAGATAACAATAAAAATTGCAACCATTTATGGAAAAATTTATAGCAGATAAAGCAAGGAAATTGATATGGAACAAAAGAAATAAGGAAGTACTTAAAATAGAAAAAAGGATGGAATTACAATAAAAGACAAAAAGGATAGAGAAAGATATAATCTAGAAAAATAGATGAAGAATCTAGAGAAGAAAGAAAAGAACAAATAATAGAACAATTAAATAAAAAATATAGACAGATTAATCTAGTAAATAAATGGATAGGACGAATAATAGGAGGACAAAGTAAAAACAAAACTCAAATATGGTATAATACAGCTTATATATTTAGAATATGAACGGACAACAATAAATAAATATTTTTTTTAATAAAAAAAAAAATCTACAATTCCATTAATTCCATTGTAATCTGTATTAATACTATTATGTATAAGGAAATTTTTTTGTAATAATTAAAAATAAATCGATTTTTTTTCGGCAACGGTATATACCGATTATGTTTATACACATTTACATGAATACAGTACATATAACTATATTTATTATTTTAAAAATAGCAATTAATTGCGAATTATATGAAAATCATTACCATTTTAATGGGTAAATCATTACATTTATTAATTACTATTTATGGCACTTTAAGATATAAGATCTGCATTTAATATCAAATACATAATATTTGTCCTACGTAATTATTATACTATAATTAAAAAACAATAATCCAATAAGCAATGATCAACATGAAAAACAAGTTTTAGTAATTTACCGATTTTCTGGGCCTGAAATAGTGAAATTTTGTGCAAAATGATTAAAAGACATAACAGATAAGTATATTTTAATTTAAATAAAATTTTTTATTGTATTACATGATTGGAAGATTATGACAGCTAATTTTAGACTTATCGTTATTGTCGATGAGAAACTTTTTATTATTAAAAATCTTAAATTGATCCATCATTTATAATTAATTATTATCAACAACTAAAAATTGCATTTTTCAGGAGCTAGAATTAAGCATAATGATACGTATTTCATATTTTATTTTTATTGAATGGTGAAAAATTGTGGCATAATTATAAACCTTTTAAATATAATGTTTCTATAAATATTATTACGCGAATTATTTCATATACATGAAAATATATACATGAATATATACATGAATAAATATATGTAAATGAATATATATAAGTCAGTAATGATTATGATTAATATTATAATTAATAATTACTGTATCATCATTCGTCATTAGAAAAGGTATATATAGAGGCACCTTTAAAATTTTAAAGAAAACAAACCTCCTCATATTTAAATTTCTAAATTCATACATTTTTCCAATAATTTAGTAAAAAGATGTCCACTTCAAGACAAATTAATGAAGAAGAAAATGGGTATATTGGTCGTGAAGAGCTTGTTTCTTATTTAAGGGAAAGAAGAAACAAGTCATATTGTAGTTTTTTGTCCCTTTATCGAAGTACTATCATCAACTCATTATCAGAAGTACCCTCAGAAGACTGGAGAGATCTCGACAGTTGTTGGTCAAGTCGCTTTTTATGTGAAGCAGAAGTAATAGATCAAAACAATTTCAATAGTTTGGATGAAAAGGTGCATTTTTTTTTATTTTGTAACGATAGGGTAACTCCTAGTTGGCCTCCAGAAGAATTACTGAATTTGATAGCTTGGTAACCACCCTAAGTCCTCTTTTCAGATGCTCTAACTTGTTGTTAGAAGAGGAAGTGGTTATGTACTTTCTTTTATCAATAAATAAGAAGCTGATGCACTGCTAACGCCATCTCTTTCTTAACAATAGGTGACTTTAGAACGCAGCAATAACCGGTTACAATCCTTTTGGAAAGGAATTATTAAGGAATATAAGTTGGTAAGTAAGCTTATATAATTCAATTGTAATTGATTTAATAATACCAAATATTATTATTTATAGAGACAAAACCTTTCCAACTATGTGGATGAAAAAGAACGCATCCTCAAAATTCTTCAAGATCTTGATGATAAAATTCAAACAACAAATGCTCAGATTACTGAGCTAACTAATACATGGAATCAGGATGAAGATTCATTAACAATGTATAATAGTCCTGCTGATGATTATAATAATGAAGATACAATGCATGATAGTCCTGTTGATGATTATATTCCAGATGAGGAATGGAGATTAGAACGTAGGAAGCAAAAATCTAGGGCGGATGATTCTAACAATGATGATAATTTAATTGAAGATTCTGGTACAACATTGGAAAATGTTCAGGTAAATAAAAATTAGATTATACATTAGCTTTTAATATAATGGAATTAATTGTTTAATTTTATTTACATTACAGGTTCATCAAACACATGATTCAGGTGATGGTGATCCAGAAATACAAACCAAACTTAAAGCATTACAAGAAAAATTGGAAAGAACTAGTAAGTTCATATTATATTATCAATATTTATTAATATAAACATATTTCTTAAAATTATTATTATTGAACTATATAGGAGTTGAAGATACTGATACATCTCAAGAACAAGGTCAGAAGGAAATTCCACAGAATGAGATCCGCGATGATGCCAGTAGCGGTTCTTCTGGTATTACAGGTGGTGATATTCAAAAAGTTACTAAAAGAAAAAGAAATACCAAAGAAAGACCACAATACAATCTTCGTAATCAAGAAAAATTTGAAAGAACTAGTAAGTTCATATTATATTATCAATATTTATTAATATAAACATATTTCTTTAAATTATTATTATTGAACTATATAGGAGTTGAAGATACTGATACATCTCAAGAACAAGGTCAGAAGGAAATTCCACAGAATGAGATCCGCGATGATGCCAGTAGCGGTTCTTCTGGTATTACAGGTGGTGATATTCAAAAAGTTACTAGAAGAAAAAGAGCTATCAAAAAAGGACCACAATACAATTACAATCTTCGTAATAAAGAACGTGTAGATTATAATCCACGATTACAACCATTACCACGATTATCACAATCACCACGATCACAATCACCACGATTACGAACATCACATCTACAACCATCAAATCTAGAATCATCATTACCTCCACAAACAGATTTTACTAATGATGAGGTATAATATAAACAAAAATTATAAAGATATTTTTAAAGACAGAATGCTAACTTTTGCTTTATTTAATAGGAGGAGCCACCAAGGAAAAGGAGATGCACAAAATGCTCAATCCACTGTCCAGAACAATAAATTTAACGCATAATAAATATTATTCAAATTACATTATTTTTGTTGTAGGACTAATTTTAATAACAAAAACCTAAAATTTTTTTTTAATTTTTAATTAGTAATGGGCCTTTGTACAATAATATGGCTTTAATTGCTTCTTGGCTTGGTTTAGTTATTTTTTTGAATTGCATGAATACGAACTATTTTGTGGGATATTTTTCATTATTATTTAGATTTTATTCTTATTACTAATATTTTAGTTTCATATATTTTCCAAAAGAAACAAATAAGAAAATTATTTTCTGTCATCTATAGAAAAATGAGATAAATTCATTACATGTTTGATGTTTCTTATTATTTTAATAGTAGTATTTTTTACTTTACTTTTTAAATAAAAACTTGATTTGTAACGATAGAATCGTTGATATGGAAATTTTTTAATCCTAAGCAAATATGGTAATATTACTAATATTATTAGTTCAAAAATTTAATGTCTTTGTCGTCATATTTTAATAATTATTACAAGAATTAAATTATATCCTTAAAATTTATATTGTAAAATGGTTATGGAATACTTCTCAGAAAAAAATTAATTTTATTGTCACTTAATTTGATCACTTTACGCCGCCTAATATACCTTAAAATCTCAATTCTTCATTAATCACTTTAGATTTTTCTACAATTCTGCCTTTTATAGATCGACACTTATATCATGTTTATTCAATACAGAAAAAAAAATTTTTTATAGATAAATATATTTTTTTAATCATAAATCAGTTAAACGCAAGAGTTTTTTGCTGCACAAAACCTCTTTAATAAAGCATATTTTATTAAAATTATATTCGTGATATTTAAAAAATAACAGATTATTTAAAGTCCTATATAAAAATTTCTGGAAATAACTCTAATAAATAATCATTTTTCTGGTTTTTATTCCGAAGAAAACTTAGAAATGTGATCATTTTTCTGAAAACTTTTTTATAGGGAAGAAAAGAATGCTGTAGCTTATACCATATGATTAACAAAGACATCATAAAACAAAAAGATAAAATTTTTTTGCAGCAATACAGCTTTTGTATATTTTTGGTGAGGTCATTACGTATCGACAGCAACTCGGGCAAAAAATTTATTAATGCTCACAGCTTATTTAAATTATGAGCTTTAATAAACAATAAACAACGTACAGTATGAATCTGAATTTACGATTATTTTCAAAATGGTTTCTTTTTTCAATTGTTTACTTAAATGTTTTTCAAATTTCTCATTAAGATTATTATTGTTTTACTGCAAATTTCATTTCGATTTTAAAGAAACATTATAATGCATAGATGTCACGTTGAACCAATTAAAGTTTTAATAACTGTTATGGTATGAGATTGATTATCACAAACTTCATGTAATTTTTCGGGTGTAAATCCACCACGGGATCCACGAATCAATCCATTTCATAATCAATTCAGCATGTTGAAATGTAATAATTCTAGAATCAATATTTTTTGAGCTAATTTCTTCAGTATCTTTAATTATACATGGTTCCAATTTTTGGTTATTTGGTTTCAAAAAATATTTTAATAAATCTTTATATAATTCCTTTGGCAAGATTTTTTTATAAGGTAATACTTTGTCAGAAAATTCTTCAGAAGTTGATTATAGAATCCAATAAATGGAATAAATTGTTGTAAACTATTCTTTAAAATATTGAAATCTTCCTTTGAAAAATTTGCAAGGTCAGCGGGAAATTCTGGATTTTGAGCAAGTCCCCACTTAAAAACATGCTCCCAAATTTGTGTTTCACTCATTTGAAGATTCTTATCTTGAATAAGCATGATCAAAAGTTTTTCTGAAATTGAAGGTCTTATCTGGATTTTTGGATATCAAATCATTACAAATTTACAATATTTTTGAAGTTTTAAAAATGAATTGTCTTCAATAACTAGTTATATATCAAATTAAAATTTAATTTTATCCATTCTGCTTCGTTTTCAATCAAAAAATATTGTAGGTGGATTACTAATTCCTGAAGAATAAGTTCGTTAGCCGCAATCAAGATTTTAATAATATCTGAAGTATCATATTCATCCAAAGAAAGTAATCCGCCATAAATATACCTACATAAAAAAAAATTATAAAATTTAAAAATAAAAACGAAATAAAATTAATAATAATATTTTTTTTATGAATTTATTCTTAAGATTACTTGAAAATTTTCAGGTAAAATATTTGGTAATTTAATATGTACCAAAGTTTCATCGTTTTTCTTTTTATTTGCTGATAAAATTCTTCGCAAATAAGGAGAACGATAGTATAAAATGACCATATGAGCACGAAATATTTTTATATAAGGGTCATTACCGACTTCAACAGTAATATCATAATATTCTTCATCATCTAAAACCTCAAGTAAATTTTGAGATAATACTGGCAGAAGTTTATCATTAACCATTTTTTAAATATATTTCGATTAAATAAAAGAAATATGAAAAATACTACGATTTATAAATGGTTAACCTTTTATATGTTGAATTTTGTGTGTAATACTGTATTTAGATCATGGAGCTATACATAAAAGGTCAGTTTGGCGTGAAAATGCATTGGATTTCCAGCCAGCCTAACTAATTCCGGAGGATGTACTTTTAGTATTATATTTTATCATTCAAAGGATATTATAACAGTTAGTTTACCGTACCATTTATGGGGAGAATATTTTATTTTATATTGTATTTCTATTATGCATGTATTTGTACCTCTGCTGAAATTTAAATAAAATAAAGCGTTAACTTGATAAAAAAAAAAAAGGATATTATAACAGTATTCGAGTTAAAAAAAAAGTTTTTTTAACGTTTCATATGATTCAGTTTTTTTTTTTTTTTTTTTTTTTGAAACTGAGGCATTAATATGGTTTTTTTATTCATTATTAATTTATTAATTTGTAATAATTATTTCTTTAAACCATCTTTTATCGTTTTTGTGAAAGTACAATTTCAAGTGATTTGACCTTAGCAGTAGTGATAAATTTATTATTAAGTTTAGATAATATTAAATAAATAATTTTAAAATACATATCAAATAATTTATTTTTTTTTATTTTTAGATTTATCAAAATGAATCTAAGAATAATGTTGCAGCTATTAATGATAGCTACTCTTTTTTATTATCCATTCAACGCGAAAATTAATTTTTTAAAAAAAATAAGCACAAAATTTTTGTCTCTTATGTCACACAACTTTATATAATTTTTATATAAAGCTAAAAGTTAAAATTATTTAATCATATGATTGCTTAAAGAAAATTTATTTTATTATTGATCAGTGCAATTTGTCAAAAATTAATAATCAAAACCAAAAAAAAATTAAACAATTACCAAGCCATGATGATTAATATCACATTTGTATAATCACGATGACCAGCAGTTGAAATGATAACTGATATTTATTATCCAATCAAGTTTGTTAAAATTAATATTTAGATAAGTTCTTAATGTACCTGATCATTCCAAAACTAAAAAAAGAATTTTTTTCTCTCAATACAAAGAAAGTAAATAATTATACATATTGAAATATAAACTTATTCAACAATCAATATTATACATATTAATAAATACTTACCAGTTTCTACCCTTGTGGTACTATAAATTATAGAATGTTTTAATTTTTTTTTTGTAATTTTTACCTGAATAAATTAAACATTTAATAAAATTATTAAAATTTAAGATCATCACATTATAATTTTTTCTTACCTTATTGACGACCTCTTTTAATGTTGTAATCATTATTGACAATTTTTAAAACATCAATGTTTTCCAATTAGCAGAATGACGCTTTCATATGAACCACTTCCTATCAGTTCTATATTTTTATAATAATTTAAAATATTCATTAGCAATTTATTTTTCTAGCTAATAAACATTTATACACAATAAATAACCTGATTATATTATAAAAAAATATATAAGTATATAGAACCAGATAATGTTCCTTATCTACCTTATTTATAAAATCAAAATGAAATCTGTTGGCCAACTAGGAGTTACCCTACCCTGCAAAATAAAAAAAAACGCACCTTTTCATCTAATTTTTTTTTTTACTACAATAAAATATGACTTGGCTGTGGATCTATCCAGCAGTTTTCAAGAATGGTGCTGATAATGACTTGATAATAGTACTTTAAAATGAAATCTGCAGTATCAACTCTTGTTCGTTCATAACTCCTTTCTAAAAGCATTGCAGTTGATTATTGTTGCATTTGAATTTACCTACTATTAAAAAAG
>QKYT01000317.1:102457-113345 GCA_003550305.1 Glomus cerebriforme | reverse complement strand
TTTTTTTTATATATTTTTGATAAATATCTGCGCAGTTCTTTAAATAATTTTCTTCAAATTTTTTTAGTAAAATTTTTAGAAAAAATTTGCAATAATCTCCAATATTGCAAATTTGTTAAAAACTTTACACAAAAATCTTTGATTTTTTTTTATTTTGATAAACTTCAGTTAAACTATTATTTAACTATTTTAAATTTTAGGTTTCAAAGTCTTGGATAAAATTGGTAAGTTCTTCAAACTTCATATTTAATCTGCGGCATGCAGATTTTTTTCTTTTTTTTTTTTGCAGGACTCCAAACTTCTCTCATTATTTCCAGACTTTACTTTCAAAGAATAAGTATATATTTTTATTAAATGAACGTTTACTAACGTTCTTTTATTTTTCTTTAGGTTTCAGAAAACTGAAGTATGGCTTCGGACTTCCATTTCAAAGATAATAACTTCGAAATAGATTTTTATTTTTATTTTTTTTATTTATGAAGTTTACTAACGTTCTTTTGTATTTTTTTAGGTTAGAAGTCAAAATGTAAATTCTGAACTCCCCATTTTGAAGGTAATAACTTCAAAAATTTATTTATTTTTTATCATTTTTTTTATTTATGAACGTTTACTAATGTTCTTTTTATTTTCTTTAGATTCCAGAAAACTAAAGTACAGCTCCGGACTTCTATTTCAAAGGTAAGATTTCAAAAATTTTTTTTTTGTTTTTTTTTATTAAATGAACGTTTACTAATGTTTTTTCTTTGTAGGTTCAGGTCTTCAGATATGGGACTTCAAAATAGGTTCATATTGAAGGGGAAGGGGTATTAAATGAACATTTAATAATGTTCTTTCTTTTGTAAGTTTGGGTCTTCAGATATGAGACTTCAAAATAGGTTCGTAGTGAAGGGAAGGGGTATTAAAAGAAATGTTACTAATGTAACATTCTTTTTTTCTTGTAGGTTCAGATTTGACTAGGACTTTAAAAAGGTTCGTAGTGAAGAGAGAGGGTATTAAAAAAACATTACTAATATAACATTCTTTCTTTTGTAGGTTCAGGTCTTCAGATATAAGACTTCAAAATAGGTTCGTAGTGAAGAAGAAGGGGTATTAAGAAATATTACTAATGTAATGTTCTTTTTTTTTTTATAGGTTCAGATTCGACTTGGACTTTGAAGATTAGGACTTTGGCTTTGAAATTCGGCCTGGATTTTGAAGGTTTGTATCGGGAAGTTATAATTTTTTTTATTAAAGAAATGTTATTAATGTAATGTTTCTTACTTTTTTGTAGAACTTCAGCTTCAGATTTGATCTAAACTTTGAAGGTTTATATCAGGGAGTTATAATTTTTTTTATTAAAGAAATGTTACTAATGTAACGTTTCTTACTTTTTTGTAGGACTTCAGTTTCAGATTTGACTTGGATTTCGAAGATTTGTATTGGGAAGTTATAATTTTTTTTTATTAAAGAAACATTACTAACATAACATTTCTTACTTTTTGTAGGGCTTCGGCTTCGTATTTGATCTAGACTTTGAAGGTTTGTATCAGGGAGTTATAATTTTTTTTATTAAAGAAACATTACTAACATAACGTTTCTTACTTTTTTGTAAGACTTTGGCTTCAAATTTGACCTAAACTTCAAAGGTTTATATCGGGGAGTTATAATTTTTTTATTAAAGAAACGTTACTAACGTAACATTTCTTACTTTTTTATAGGACTTTGGCTTCGAATTTGACCTGGACTTCGAAGATTTGTATTGGGGGAGATAGATATAATTTTTTTTATTAAAAAAATGTTACTAATGTAATGTTTCTTTCTTTTTTGTAGGACTTCAGCTTCAAATTTGACCTGGACTTTGAAGGTTTGTATCGGAAAGTTATAATTTTTTTTATTAAAGATACATTACTAATATAAACGTTTCTTATTTTTTTGTAGGACTTCAGCTTTGAATTCGACCTGAACTTCAAAGGTTTTTATTGGGAAAGATAAATATAGGTTTTTTTATTAAAGAAATGTTATTAACGTAACATTTCTTTCTTTTTTGTAGGACTTTAGCTTCAGATTCAACTTCTTGGACTTTGAAATTGAAGATTTGTTAGGATTATTTATTTTGTTTTTTTTAATGAAACATTTTACTAACATTTCTTTCCTTTTCTTTTTATAGGTTCTTCCAGTCGTGAGTATGTGGAATTTTAATGAAAATATTTTAGTTGTTTATTGGAATTGAACCAACTAAAACTATGTCTAAACTATTAACAATATGTAAAGAATAGGAACTTAGTTTTTTTTGTATTTAGTAATAAGTAAATTAGTTTTTAATTTGTAAATATATTTGACTGTAATTAATAAAATTAATAAAGCATAAATTACATTATACAACTGAAAAGTAAATGTATAACTAAAATATTTCACAGATTAATGATAAAATTTNTGCGCAGATTTTTGGCTTTTTGGAGATCTGCGTAGATTTTGGGTCGCAGAACTTTGCAGATTAAAAATTTACCGATGAATTTTAAGGTAATTTTGATAAATTCTGTAATATGTGATAAATAATTAACCAACATTTTCATATCATTTCGCAATATTTAAATTATTAATTTTGGTTAATTTTAGAGAAATGGCGCCATTTAGCTTTTTTTGTGAAAATGTAAAATTTCCCATTTTCACTAAATTCAACAAAAAAAAACCCACAATTTACCAAAATTTTCCTGGTTAATTGTGGTAAATTGTGTGATAATGATCACCTTTAAACCTATATAGTTCCATAACAGTTCCAGAATACTACCAAGTCGCTACTATGATACCAGCTTGGATCCTTCAAATCACATGTCCTAAAGATCAGCCTGAATTATGCCATAGTGCTAACCAAATTTAGATGCAGATTTACATCAAATTACTGTACCACCTGACATGATATTTTTTTATACCATTTGGCATTTAAAAGGCAACCAAATAGGTCAAAGGATGAGCACCACAATATAAAATCTAGCACTTAATCAGGTATAAGAAATCAGCATTCTTGCCATAAAACCAGATATCTAAATAACTACAGAATGTTAATATCAATAATATAACATTTGACATGTAAACAGATTAGGAACAAGAAAAAAAGTGTAGTGATTAGGTTAAAGTGTGGATGATATTTAAATTATAATGTGATACTAAAATTATATATAGGAGAAAAATACAAATAGCAAGAAAGGTTTAAATAGGTAACTAGAATATGAAAATAAATAACATCAAAAGAAAGAAGGTAAGTTAAAGTGTGGTATTTAGGTCATGTATTCAAATTAAAGTGTGGTAATTAGATTATAGCTATTAGATTATAGCATGATATTTAAGTTATAGCGTGATATTCAGATTATAGCGTTATATTTAGATTATAATATCGTATTTAAATTATAGCATGCTATTCAGATTATAGCGTGATATTCAAATTATAGCGTGGTATTTAGATTATAACGTAATATTTAGATTATAACGTGATATTTAGATTATAGCATAATATTTAGATTATAGTGTGGTAACATAACCTAATCCAAGTGGGATATCACGCTTTAATATAATTATATTAAAGCGTGATATCCCACTTAATTTAAAGTAATAAATAATAAATAATAAATATAATGAAGTTATATCATATTTAATTGCATTTTTACTTATAAACATATATATTTTGCATATAATAATATAACTTTTGTATTACCTTATAACTAAAAAAGACAAAAACTTTTTTATAATATTATACAAAAATATAATTATTAATCATCTATATATGTAGGAATAAATCACATTACATAATGCCATCATATATACTATACAATATATATAGCATCATTTATACATTATATTTTTGCTAACTACCTCTAGTACTGGAGTATAGAAAAGATTTAAAGCATGTCTTATATATATATATATGATCTATATTCTATATAATATAAAAGCAATAAATTAGGGATTTCTATCTTCAAAGTGTAAAAAAAGGCCTTATTTTAAATAGTTCGCCTAAGTTAATGTATATTTAAAATATTTTTATTGCTTAATAAACTGGTCTTATAAATTTGTCTTTACAAAAAAAAAATTATTATTGATATTTTTGATATTATTTCTAAAAATAATGTAAAATTATTTAAAATAAATTATATATTCTTTCTTGAACTTGTTTATAGTATTTTATATAAATACAGTCAGACCTCCATATAGTCACCTAATCGGTTCCCTCAAAATTAGTGACTGTATAGAAGTGTGCTTATATAAAGGTATTGAAATTAAAAATTTCTTAATTTCAGCTGAAATTAGTAAATTATAATTCAGAAATTTCCATTTTTGACGATAGCTGTTCAATAAAAAATGTAATATTTATTCTTAAAAAGGAAATTCTAATCACGTGATATGGTAATTCTGGCTGAAATTATTTTATGACTAAAATTATGGTGACTATGTAGAGGTTTATTTATTAATAAAAATAATATGTACGTTTAAAATTATGAGGTGATAGTGACTATAATTGATTTGTGATTGTATAGGGGTAATTTGATATGATTTAAAACTGTTTTTCAAAATCGGGTGCTTATAAAGAGTTGTGACTATATAGGAGGTGACTATATAGAGGTCTGACTGTATAAGTAAAAAGAAATAAAGAAAAAAGTAAAAGGATATATCACAAAAAGCCAGAAAATAGTTTAAGTATAATCAACATAATCATAGATAGCTGCAAAATAATACAGTTATTTAATAAGATTGTTAAAATATTATCTGAATTGTTTTAAAGTTCAGTGATATTTTAACATTTCTATTGAATAACTAATATATATTTTAGGAGTAAAGCAAAATCTTACATGATATAAAATTATGCATTTTTATTGGTCAAAATTAATACTATATATATATATTTAAATATTATTAGTTAAAAAAATTTTATTTGGAAAAAGGGATAGAACTTCTTATAAAACTAATATTAGGTAATATATATCATAATTCTTAAAAGAATATATAATAAATTAGAAATATTTTTTCTAATAAAAAACTATTAATTTATTATTTTTATAGGGTTTATTTAAAAAAGTGAATTATTACATAAAAGATAAGTCTTTTTAAATGAATTGTAATATATTAATAATAATCAATACCAAGTATTACTAAGTAAAATTATTATAGTTAAAAGACAATTTTATTTTTTTCAAAAATTAAAATTTTGGATTATGTAAGAATTCTAAAAAGGCAATTTTATTACAAATCATTTAATTCTAGCCAGAATTATGAATCATGTGATACTGGTGATGTATCATCATAGCGATAAATTACAAAATCTAAAAAATAATATTAATTTAAATACAGTCAGACCTCTATATAGTCATACTCTATATAGTCACATCATATAATCATACCTTTGAAAAAACTAACTTATATAAAGATTATATAAAAAAAACTTTTATCTAATCACAATTCCTATATAGTCACATTTTTAGATTTTTTTACTATGTAACCAACTTAGTGATTATAAAGAGATTTTACTGTAATAAATAATCTATATTATTAAAAATATTTGTTGTATAACTGTTACCTTTAAATTAACTATATAAATAAATGCTTTACAATTGTGTAACTTTATCATATGACATTATACAAATTCTAAAAAAGGAAATTTTATTTCTTATGAAATTTGATTAAACAGTAATACAAGATTATGCAAATTTCTAAAAAAAAAAATTGATATGTATACTTATAATTCCAGCTGGAATTAAACTAAAACCTATTGCAAAGTATCGGGTAGCAACTAGTTTAAAATTAAAAAATAAAATTAAAATCCAACCTTTAACAATTCTTCAATTTTCTTAATTTGATTCCACTTTTTATCATTAATCACAAAAGGATAGAAATTTGATTTACTATTGCTTAATATATTTAATAGCTAAAAATAAAATTTTAAACTATTTTAATAAATTAAAATAAAAATCAAAATAAATAAAAATAAACTTACTTCTTTGAGTAATCTTACTCTTATTAATACTGTATATTGTAAGTGGAATTCTAGTAGGTTTTTACATTTAATATTACCATAATATCTGAAATATTTGCAATATTATATTAAGAATTAAATTTATCACTTTGTTGAGAAAATGCTCTTATTTTAGTAATAAGAGAATGAACTAAAAAGAATTTTTTAATTGATTTTAATACTATTATTAATTAAATAAATAAAACTAAAAAAATTATTTTATTTTATGTATAAGTCCACCTGTTTCTTTAATAGCTTATTCATTATTTTTATTTAAAAATGTATCCTTATCAGTACTTGTTATAGCTTTAAGTATTGTAAGAATTTTTTGAGCTGCTAAATTTATAATATGTATTAAACATCTTATGT
The DNA here is from genome assembly GCA_003550305.1 of Glomus cerebriforme. Lineage (NCBI taxonomy): Eukaryota > Fungi > Glomeromycota > Glomeromycetes > Glomerales > Glomeraceae > Glomus > Glomus cerebriforme. The sequence goes on along the minus strand of QKYT01000317.1, from coordinate 106,996 downwards.
ATTAATTTTTATAATTAAATTCTATATTTTCATAAGCAAAATCAGATTATTATACCGCATGAAGAAATGATACATTATTGCTAGCATTATCTGTCATTACACCAAGAATCTATGCAAAAAAGTTATTTTAAAATTTTTTTAATTTGATTTTTTTTAAAGTATTTTAAAACTATAAAAACTAACCTTGATTCAATATTAAAATTTTTTAAACTCTTAATAAACACTTCTTTAATATTAATACCAGAATGTGGATCTTTAAGCTTAATGATAAATCTAAAAGAAAACTTTTTAATTTCCATTCATTTGTGATCCAATGTGCTATTATACCTAAAAAGGAGATACAGTTTGAAGATGTCCATGCATCAATCATAAAAGATATTTTACTATACAAATCTGCAAGATAGCAAGAATTTTTTTTTTGATTGTCATCAAAAAAATTTATAATATCCTTTTTTATAATATCTGCAGAAGGTATAAAGCATTTTTGTACAAAATGGAAATTAAATTATGAAATTCTTGTGATTCTACACAAATGGCAAATCATTCATTACTATTCATTTTATAAGAATTTTTCCTATTATGATACTGTATATTTAAATGACTTTTAAAAATGACAAATGACCAGGTCATTTAAGGGTCATTTAAGGGTCATTTGACTCATTTCAAAATAGTCAAATGACCTGCATTACTGGAATGATTTTTTAATAAAGCAATTTCTATTGGATATTTGCTAAGCACATTTTTATTTCACGTGGTATGGGGTTATGGAGTCGATTGACTTTTTCGATTTTCATTGCATGAAAGTTACAGTAATTAAAAATAAGAATTATTATCAATTCTTTGGATCATGGGTTTAGCTATAAATCATATATAGAGCACAAACAAACAACACAATTTAATCGTTAAAATGAGATAAATCTGCAAGTGAATTTAACATGTTAATGTAAGATAGAGATACGATTATACATTATGTCCAGATAAGAACTCCACCCCGAAATCTGTCGCTTACATAGACGTTCCAAAACATCTACCATTCTTGTTTGATTACCTGAATACCTTGCCAAGAAAATCTTTGTACATCATCGTCGGCATGTGCATCAATATTCACATTTCATTTTAGCGTCGAATTCTTTGGAAGTTTGGTGCAGGTATCGTAAATGGCGCAAAATTGCTATTTATATTATGCATAAAGTGTGACAAATAGATCCCCCCTAATCAATTGACCCATATCCTTTTTAATTCTAATTCCATTTTTATACATATTGATGGAAAAAATATAATCCCTATTTATGGATTTTACGTAATAATATGTGATGAATGTTATGAATGTTTTGTTTTTTTTATTTAAAACATTTTTGCCAATGAAAAAACATGTGATGTTAGGTTAAGAAAATGCAAAAAAATATACAAAATTAATGAAGATTAAAAAATCTAAAATCAATGAATAATAAAAAGATTAAATTTGAGCAGTATGTTTTACTATAACTAGGAAATTAATTATAAAAAATTTTTTTGGGGTAATAATAATTATTAATAATAAGTTAAGAAAAACAAGACATTTTCTTAAATATTTTTGATATTTTCGATTTAAATTTCTTGATTCCTTTTGGTTTATCGGAATTTTCAAATTCCTTGTTTAATTTTGCGAGAGTTTTCGGTGATATTGGTACACTAGAAATGTGTTAAGAAAAAAAGACATATAAATAATTATTGTAAAAAAAAATTTTTTTTTTTTTTTTAAAAAAAAAAAAGATTGTTACCTTAAATTAGCATCTTGATATTTAGATACTGAATGTTGTGATGATAATAATTTTTCATTTTCAAATCCTGTTGAATTTGAATCATGATTTATTTCATTTTGTGGATTTAGTGATGATTGTAATTGCGATGACGATAATGAAGGTGGATGAAGATAATCGTGAGATTTCCTTGACTCTTCAGATGATACCCTTATATCTAAAAGTAAAAAAAATATACATATATATATTTTAATTATATTTACTTAAATTTAAATAATTTATATAGTAAAATGATAATGATAATTACCGGCAATAACCACATTGTTATTTAAAGATTTTCCAGTGATAACAGGTTCATCATATAAGAAACCTTCTATTTGTTCACAAACATGTTCAATATTCGGTCTCATGTTAGGTTCATGATCCCAACATTGTTGATATAATTGAACATATTCTTCAGGAGTATTTGGTACAGGTTGTTCACGAGTTTTTCTAACCATTATAGCCATCGTAAGTAAAACTTGATTTCCAGAATTACCAAATGGAGAATTATAAAATGGTGGTTTACCACTTGATAACTCCCACATTATTACACCAAAACTATAAATATCTGAACGTTGATCAGGTTTATGCTTCATATCTCCCATAACTTGTGGATCAACAAATGGTATTGTTGAAAGTACGTCGCTATTTAATGATGATGATGATGAAGTTTCGTCATCTTCAAAGCCAAATAATCTTGGATCCCTTATAATTGCTTTACCGTCATCGATAAAAACACTTTGTGCATGCTATAAATAATAATAATAATAATAATAATTTAAACGATTTAGTTGATTGATTGTTGAAAAAAATATCGATAAATAGAAAAGAAGAACGAACCAAATCTCCATGAGCAAATCCTGATCTATGTAAATGTCTTAATCCATATGCAATGTCTTTAGCTAAATTCAATTTCGTTATCCAATCTAAATTCGTATGTTGTGCCAAATATTCTCTTAAAGTACCATCTTTAGGATGTTGTATTACAATTATCGCACTCTTATCTGATGGATCTATAAAAACAAAAAAAAAAAAATTTAAGTATATTTATTGAGAAAACAAAAAAATTTTAAAAATAATTTGTACCTTCAGTTACTGCAAGTAGTTGTATTATATTTTCACAAGATTTATTTTGTAAAGAACGACGAATCTATATTAATGAAATAAAAAGATTTAGGTTATTGTAATTGAAATTTACTGCGGCAAAATCATCAAGTGTAAATAAAGTGAAGCGTATATAATGTAAGGAAGATTAATAAATCTTACCTCTTCAGATAATTTTCTATAGTGGTCTTCAATACTATAACCAGGAACAGATTTTAAGATTACGAGTCTTGATTTTTCTTCCCAAGTAGCCATTCTTACATTATCACCATATAAATCACTTCTCAATTCGTAAACATCACTAAATTCGTTAAAGTTAATAAAATCTACATTCATTTGTCGTGCAATTTCTTCAATAGCATTAGAATGTGATTTTTGTGATCTCAAAAAGAATTCGTTGTGTTTTAATAATAATAAACTTGAAATATTTGTGGATGCATTAATAACTTCCGTCATTTTTAATTTAATAAATCAAAAAATATAGTTGAAAATATTATTATTATTCCCTTTATGGAAAAGTTTTCAAAAAAAAATATGTATATATTCTTTTATAAAAAAGAAAATAAAAAAAAACTGCAAGTTTAAAAGCAAAAAATAAAAAAAAGGAGGTTATAAAAAATAAGAATTTTGAGGAGAAGGATTTATGGAATTCTTTATATAAAAAAATTTTATAAAAATGGCGATTAAAAAGTGAAATATAAATAATATAAATATCCCCTTATTAATTAATATCAAAGTAATACAAATATTACATCACATAATACAACTATACAGGGTTATTTCTAAATGATACTAAAAACGAGTATAAAAACAAGATCAGCTACGTGTGACAACTTATTTCATGACTCATTTATTAATAAATGTTTTTTTTTTATTATTACGCAATATAGATTTGTTTATAATTTGTATATTTTTTGATGGACAAGTATTAATGCATATAATGATGATGCATATATAAACAGAATTGACAGGTGAAGAGATAAAAAGCTTTAACCAACTAAATTAAATACCTGATTTCTAACAAGAAATCGGTAACAAGATTCCGTAATTTTATTTTTTTGTTCCGCATTATCATTTGAAAATACCGTTTGTACTTGTTTAGATGCTTTCATTAATTCATAATTCGATTGTTTCGTTGTAAAGAAAAACTTGATTTAAAGAAACTTTAATGGATTCTTCACGAGATAATGATTATTATAATCTTAAATGATTTATTTTAATAATAGTGATTTCAGCCTCATGACTTTATTATAATAATATTATTATCAGTAAGGTGATCAAATGTTCAAACTGGTTTTACTTGCATACATCTACATACTTTAATTTTTATTTATGATTTTATTATTTGTTTATTGTGTGGAGCGGAAAAAAAATAAAAAATTCTGGAGATTAATTATTATGTTAAACGGCAAAGCTCTTTTTGGTAATTTTTTAAATTTTTTTAAATGATGAGTTTCCCTTTTTTAAAATGGAGATAAAATAAAATAAAAAAAAAAAATTTTCAGGAGTACCTTCATTTCAGTTATTGTTTGATATTCATTAAATTTTCAATGTGGTAATAATAGAGATTGATTTTTTGATTTTCTTTTTTTTTTTTTTTTTTTTTTTTTTTTTTTTTTTTTTTTTTTTTTTTTTTTTTTTTTTTTTTTTTTTT
>QKYT01000317.1:67552-84001 GCA_003550305.1 Glomus cerebriforme | reverse complement strand
ATTTTGGTGAGTATCTTCATGGTTGGGCAGAAATGTTAGAGGAGGAGGAAAATGCNGAAATTCTAGATGAGGAGGAAAATGTTGAATTTAACGTTGAAAATAGTAATACACCATTAGATAATATTACACATCCTACTAATAATAACAATGCTAAATGGAATTTATTAACTCTCTTCAATTATAATGTGGATGTAGATTTACCATTTTAATTTGAAATTTTGTATATAGTTGCTGTCAAATAAATTTTTCGTCTAATAAATTTGAATTAAAAATAATCATGTNATTTATATATAATGTCCGCAATATGTCCGGGACATGAAAAATGCCGGATATAGACGCGGACTGTCCCGTCCTGTCCCGTCTAATGTCCATGTCTCATGACAACACTGCTTTAGTCCTTCCAGTTAGAGTTTAGAACCGGTTTATAAAAACCAGTTTATATCCGGTTGATCGTTTGGACCTGAATTTAAATATAGCTAGGACTAGCCTATAAAATCGATGATAAGTTGTGATCAGTTTAACATAACTGATCAACCAATTTTGGCTGGAATTAACATAATAAAGTTAAATCTTGGTAACGATTTTAATACAAACTGGTTTCAAAAAACGAAACTGGTTCTAAACTCTACTTCCAGTTTTGCAATTAAGGTTTAATTATTTTTTACTGTTTCTTACTTTTTTATTTATTTTTTTTTATATTTTTATTATTTCTGTTTTATATTTCATTTTTCATTTTTCACTAATTTTATTTTATTTTTTTTTAGATATTTTAATTCTTTTAGGTTTACAATTTATAAAGGTATGTTTTTTATTATTTATTTATTTTTTTTTATTATTTCTATTTTATATTTTCATTTCTTATTAACTTTATTTTTTTTTTACTTTATGGTTTTATTTTTACTTGGTTTCCTATCATTATCTTTTGCTACCCAACCTCCTATCATAATCATTTTTTATTTTTTGTCTCTTATTATTTTTTACCTCTATTACTTCTCATTATTTCATCCTTTTTGTCTTCCATCATTTTCTATTACATCTTTTCATTTTCTATTATTTTTTTTCTCCTATTTACTTCCTATTACTTCTCTTTATCTCCTATTACTTTTTTTTATCTTCCATTACTTCTCTTTATTTTTTCATCAATTCTTTTCATCTCCTATTACTTCTTTTCATCTCCTATTACTTTTCATTACTCCTTTTTATTTCCTTTCATCTACTATTACTTTTTATTATTTTATTGTTATTTTATTTTTTTATTAGCATTTTTTTTTTGATTATTATTATTTATTTATTTTTTTATTTATTGTTATTATTTCTTTTATTTGTATTACTTCATTAAAAATAAATCATAAATATGTGATTTTTAAATTTTAAAAAATTTTATTAAATAAAATTATTTTGAATAAATATGTTTGCAAAAAAAAATTTTTTTTAAAAAGCTTTTACGATAAAATTTAAGTTTAACTGATCAAAAATTCAGCTTATACATTATGTAACATATTTGAAAAAAAATCCAGGTAATAATCATTTAAGTAACAATTATCCAAACAACAAACACCTAGATGATGTTTAGCAATTCCCTAATATTATTTATATAATTTAACCTTCAATAGTTGGATTTATAATACATATCATTTAATTTAGAATTTTATTATAATAACTTAATCATATAAAGAATACCTTTATAAACTTTCTAATTTATTAAAAAATTCATATACTGCAAAATATTTAATTACAGTAATTAATTATTAAATTTAATGTAAAAATTTAAAAGAATCAAAATTTTCCAAAAAATTTGAAAAACTTATTTCCTTAATTTCCAATTTTTTCAAATTCTAATTAAGAATATAGTTATATTTAAAAAATAATTAAAAATTTTTAATTGGATTATATTTTGATTTAATATTAAAGAGCATGCATATAATTATATTATTAGATCAAATTTCTAATAAGATAAAATAATATAAAGTAAAATAATTTTATAATTTTTATATATGCTCTTTTTATAATCAATAGTTTTATTTATTTTAACTTAAAATATAAAATAATAATTATAGTAATACAATAGATATATTATAATTTTTTATAAATAAAATAAAAAAATTCCTATTTTAGATGTACTATATATATATAAATTTTTATAAAATAAAATATACTGATCAGCTTTTTATATAATTAATACATAATTTTCTATTGTAAGTTCATTATATCAATCCCAAAAATCACAGTAGTTATGTTTTTATATTTTTTTAATTTTAATCAAACACTTTTAATATATGACTTTTTCTATTATTTTTATTTAATTATATTATATCAAATTTAAATCAAATTTAATTATGTTAAAAAAAATATTTTGCAAGTTAATTTATATAAAATTAATGTAAAATTATTCTCTTAAAATTTGATAAATATTTACCAAAATTTTTTTTTTGTGAATGATTCATATAAAATTTAATAATTTAAATAAAATTAACATAATGTAGAATATTAGAAAATTAGAAATATATAAATACAAGAATTGTAATTTAAAAATAGTTAAAAATATTAATAGTATCTAAAAAATATTTTTTTGAATTTTACTTAATAAAATTATGATCTTATTATAAACTATTTTTATGCAGAAAATACAATCAACTTTTCTTATAATTACATTTTTCAGGATTAGTAAATGCTGTGATTATAAAAAAGTATGCTTATAGTGAGTTTTATTTTATAATTACACATGTATGAAATTTAATATTAATATAATTATAATTTTATTTTATATATAATTTATCTAAATTTTTTTTTGTAAAACTTTCTAATACAAAATATAAAGAATATTAAAAATAGGAAAAATTTATTTCTTAATAAAATTGATATTACTTACCCCTCTGATCATATTTCCATTTTTACCATTCCCTTTAAACAATATTTATTTATTTATCATTTTAATAATAAACTTTTCAAATTTTTTTTTCTTCTTTCTTTTTGTTTTAAAAATTTATGAAGTTTTTATTAATTAATAAAGCTAAATATTTTTCAATAGTGGTTTAGAACTTGTATAAAATTTTATCATAAAGTTATATTTTAATAATTTTAACAAATGTACTTTTCATATTGTATAAAGATTTCACAACACAATTTTATTATTTTAGTTAAACTAAATAAATAAAAAATACTTAAAATAATAGTTCAGCAGATATGAAAATACTTGTATATTAATTTTTATAGGACTAGCTTAAGTGATTATAGAGTTATAAATTTTTTTGTAAAAATACTTAAATATATTTTTACTTTCAAGTGTAATTTGAATACTTTGGTTAAAGAAAATAAGCAAAGAAAGCTTAAATAAAATTATTTAGCAGGTAGAAATAATTGCATATTAATTTTTATAAGATTAATTTAAGTAATTATGAAGTTTATAAATTTTTTGTAATAATATTAAAGATGTATTTTTAATAAAAATTATAAAAATTTCATATTAATGTAATACTAATAAAATGCAATTATACTTTTTCATGAAATAGATTTTTTTGAATTATGATTAGTATAATACAAAGACGTAATTTAACATAATTTATATGTTTTATTAATAAAAATTATGACCATTTATAATTGATTTTACCCATGATGAAATATTTTGACAATGACTTTTTAATTTTGCTGGAAAGTATAAATGCAATCATTAAATTCAAATAAATTTATTTATTATAATTATTTATTATATTGAAAAAATATTAAGTGGCGTTGATATATAAGTGTTGTGCAATAGTGTATAATGTGTTTAATAACTGTTGGTATAGAAAAATGCATATATATCATCAATTATCATTGTGATAAATAACTGCATCATCAATTATCATTGTGATAAATAACTGCATCATCAATTATCATTGTAAATAAATAACTATATTATCAATTATCATTGTAATAATATTCAATAAATAACTGCATCATCAATTATCATTGTAATAATATTTAATAAATAACTGCATCATCAATTATCATTATGATAATATTCAATAAATAACTGTATTGTCAATTATCATTGTGATAATATTTAATAAATAATAGCATTGTCAATTATCATTGTAATAATATTTAATAAATAACTGTATCATCAATTAACCTCATGATTAATTTTGATTCAGATAAATATTATTATAATATCACAGATATTTATCAATATTTATCTGAATACATTAATTATCGATATTTTTATTATGATAAATAATGATAAAGAGATATATATCATTATATATCTCCCAAAAAAATTTCCTGATATTATTCATAATAAAATTTATATCTTTTTAGTTATAGCATATGATTTTTAATTAAAGTTGTGATTATATAGAGATTAAATAATTACAATCATATTTCTATACAATTACTATTTAGAGATGCAACTAACTTGGTGATTATATAAAGGTCTGACTATATAGTAAAAATTTGGTAAAATTAAGTATAGAATTTTAAAAAAGTTTAGACAAACAATCTTATATATAATAATTTACTTTTTTAAATAAACTCTATAAAAATAATAAATTAATAGTTTTTTATTAGAAAAAATATTTCTAACTTATTATGTATTCTTTTAAGGATCATGACATATACAGTATTACCTAATATTAGTTTTATAAGAAGTTTATCCCTTCATTCAGGTAAGATTTTTTCAATTAATAATATTTAAATATATATATATATAGTATTAATTTTTGACTAATAAAGATTTATAGATTTAGGTTTTAAGTATTGTAGGAAGATATTTAAACTTAATAATCATTCTTTTTTATTTTTTATTAGGTTTTTATTAGAAGAAAAGCACCTGTCTTTGCAGCTAGTTAAAGTTAAAGACCACGCTCACACAGCCCTTACCACATAGGAGCTTGCAATTTTTACGACTTTCACATGATTTAACACCAGTTAACTTGGGATAATCAACCAATTGAACAATCTGTCAGAACTTTCATCAGAATGCTCCATGATGCAAAATCAGTGGCCCGTTGGTCTATGGCACATTACAACTTTGACTTATATGATAACACTTACTCTTTTGCGCACTGGGAATTCTTATAGACTTCATTTTTCACAAGGAACAATTTGCTTTGTTTCCACTCTACTATTTACAACAGTTTCTCTCGTAGACTCAAGCTTCTCACCTTGGCTCTACCAACCTTAAATATCATGAAAGAACGCCATTTCACTAAATTCCCTGATGATAAATGCTTCTTTTGTAAAGTTGATCAGGAAACTCTTTTTCACATCACTTGGTGCTCTAGCCTTTCATCCAAATGGGAAGAAGTTAAATTAAAATCCATTGACAATCTCACTATATTCATAACCAACTGGCAGCTCTTTAAGGACAAAGATGACCATACTAGAATAATGGACAATTTCTTCTCATTTCTCAGGTCCACTGAAGTCCGCATTGATAGCAACTATAAGGACTGGTTACTATTTTACTCATTACGTTCCATTCACGCCACCTTCACTTTCAAAAAAGTCTAGGACATTATCCACTCTAAACGTATTACCTTTCAAATACTGGACAAACTTACCACCTTCCTTATACAAGCCTTTCACAGATATATTTGGTTACCAAGAAACGCAATGTTTAAGGATTGGGAAGCAAAGCTTAATGATTCAGCGGCCTCTCCTCCTTCCTTTCAAGATTTCACTCATCCGGCCATATCATGCAAAATTCATCACTATATTGGGGATACTTCCTTGGACGAATTCAACCTTCTTATAGAAAGGGCTGCTTCACGTGCCCTTTGTTCCACAACTAGATGGAAAGACAGTGTGCATAGGGTTATCAAGGAAGGGTTTAAAAAAGGTAATATTATTGTTAAAAAAATTTGTAGATTATCAAAATTAATAGAAAACATATACAATAGTTCGTTGTATGAAAATATAGATTTAAATTTAGATTTACACAAAGGTTTATTAGATAGATTAGTTAGTTATTTTGATAATTCACAGGTACAGGGTCGGGAAGAGTTTGATTATGATTGAAGTTAATTCTTAGTTCCAAGATTTTCCTCTTGAATCTTCTTTTCGCACAACAAGTTATGCTTTTCTTAAATAAAGGGTATATTCGTGATTTATCTCTACATAATTATGTATTCTTTATAGAATTTTGATAATTATAATAAATATGATTAACTTGTTTAAAAAAAAAAAAAAAAAATTTGACTAATAAAAATGCATAATTTTGTATTATGTAAGATTTTGCTTTACCTCCAAAATATATATTAATTATTTGATAGGAATGTTAGAATATTACCAAACTATAAAACAATTCAAATGATATTTTAATATCTTTATCAAATAACTGTATTATTTTACAGTTACTTATAATTATGCTAATTATGCTTAAACTATTTTCTGGCTTTTCATAATATATTCTTTTACTATTTTCTTTATTTCTTTTTATTTATATTCATATAAAATATCACAAACAAGTTTAAAGAAGAATATATAATTTACTTTAAATAATAATAATAATGCAATTGTAGTTTATTTATAGCTTAATAAAAAATATCAGTATGGTAAAAAAAGCATAATCCTATTTGGCTGTAAAATAATACCTAATAAATGTTACACTTCTAATATGAATTGATAATTAATAATTAAAAAAATCTAATTCATTTTTTTTTATTATAAATCTTGTGAAACTATAATATGGATCATGACTAGTTTTATATTTTCATATGATCAATATATTTTTTTTAAAAAAATTATTCTATTTAACTTTATTTCACTTTGTTATATTATGCATCTTTTCCTTTATTGCTATAACTAATGCTATTTGTATTTTACAAATATTATTTCTTATTAATTTTTTACCAAAATCTTTACAGTCTATAGTTCAAGTTATTTTTTTTCAAATTATTTTTCTCTATATTTATAGTGATGCAAATCATGAAATCCATCTATCTGCCATCTAGATATGTAGTACAGATATTTATTATCTGTAAATACAGATATCTATCAATGTTATAACTAGTCCAGTAGTATTGACAAATAGTGCATAATGCTAGTTAGACAGCCTAACTATTCCAGTATTACTGATACTTTTTCTATCTTCACATGACTTTTGGCTGGCATTATGGCTGAAAGTAAAAGGTATGATATGAATGACAAATATTTTACTATAATTACATGGGGGTGGAAAAGTGTTAGTGATACTGGCTAGATGTTAGATAAATAAACAGGAAGCCAATTTAGAGTTATACATATTATTGGTCATGAGACTGAACTGTTGCCATAAGTAATTTTATATGTAATCTTATAAAAATATAATCTTACCTCATATTCAAAATGAAAGGTCAGCCAATAATCAATATAATTTATGAAAAAAATTGACGTTCAGTAATGAGTAAATGTGTAACTATCTGAAAATATATTTTTTGTTAAAATTTTACATCTATATCTTTTAAAAAACTTGATCAGCTATTTGAACCTCAAAACTATATAAAATTTTATTAAATACATAAAAATAATACACAATAAAAGAAGAAAATGCTATTTTTAAACATTTTAAATAAAAATATTTATAGTTTTTTATTGAGATCTCAAAAAAAGAAAGAGTGTAATTTCTAAATTTCTATTATCAAGTAATAAAAAGCATATAAAACTAAGAACAAAGCAACCAGTGGTCTAATTTGGATAAAAAAACTTCGCCTATATAAAGCTAATATGAATGACTTTAACTTTTTGGATCGGCTGCTTTCCTGTATATATGTGCCGAAANAAAANNAAAAAAAAAAGTGAAAATTTAATATGAAATTTCGCTTGTGTAACTAATTTATGAGGGCAACAGTTCAGTTTGTTATTGATCAGCCTATGTAACATATGTGTTTATTTATATAATCCCTAGATACTGGGGAAGTGGAACAGCCCGCATTAATCATGTGATCGCGAAAATTTTCCGATACAGTCAGATTGCTGCGGATCATCCTCGTAATCTATGAATGTATTCTCCATTTTTCATCAATTACTCCTTGCATATTCGTAACTTCCTTATCTGTTCTTTAATCCCTTTCACCTTTTCTACTATTATTCCATTTAATTCTCTTTTATTTTCTTGTATTCATTCCTTTTTTTCAATCATTTTTTTAATACAGTAGTTCCTTAAATTTCTCCAACCTTCATATTTTTATTTATCATTATCTCCTCTTCTAAAGAACAGTAAAGATAAACAAAAGGTAAATGGTTTCTTTCGTATAAAGGAATGGGATTAATTTCTTCTGGTATGGGCAAAAGATGTGAAAAAGAGTATCGTGTAGATTGTTTTTTATAAAATTTTCTTTGAATTGAATGATAGGTATTTTTTGTTGTAAGGGACAAGTTACCGGAACCATTGAGATAAATTTTCATTTAAAATTTATCATATAATTTTTTGAATAGATATCAATATTACTTAAATCGTTTAACAATGTATAAAATATTATGTTTATCATACAAAAAAAGGAAATTCATTTCTTATTATAAATTAGCAATTAGACGTTTATCTTAATTAGTTTTTACATCTATAGAAAGAAAGTTTATTTTTTGGGTTATAAAAAGTGATATAAAAATTTCTTTTATTTTAATTAATTTTGTTTTATTACATAAATAAAATAAAAATAGTAAAGGTAAAACGAAATATATTGAACTAAAAAAGTTTCTTGTTAGGGAGAGGGTTGTTTTCCAACGTGGACGCTAGTGATTGGCTTGAATTCATTCTTCGGCATAATCATGAATGTAACAAATCGTGGTTAATTTTGCTTTAAATTTGAATCTTATTTTTTTTTTTTTTTATCTATAAAAAGAATTTTTATCATTATTTTTTTCTAAAAAAAAATAATAATAATGATTTTTGATGGCATGTGAAATAGAGTGAGGAATTATAATTTTCCTTATTGTTTACCATATTTGTGTTATATTATTAATTCATTCTCTAATCTACGATTTTATCATGAACCGTGGGTACTGAAAAAGTTTACTTGCTAATTAGACATTTAAATTTCAGTTTTTCGTTAATGGACAATTTCTTGGAATGCACATACTCGTTTGCCCATAGATCTTTCTTTAATGATCAGATGTTAAATTTGCTCATTTTAATGTATTAAATCTTATCCCAAAATCGATTGATTTGTCAAGGATTAATATACATCGCATCTGATAATTGATTAATTGTTACCATTGTTACGCGCAATAATGCAATAATGCAATATGCAAAAGTGGATATTGCAATTTTTCAGATATAAAAATCGACAATTCTCTCTTCTATTCCATTTTCTCAAGCAGTTAATATGTCTACTTCTGACGAAGAGTCCCAAACGCCTATCTCCGAAGAACTTACCCCATCCCAAGATGTAACCAATTCTTATAATACCGAAGAAGAACTCAATCCATTTTTTCAAGCAGTAAACATCGAAGAAGAATCCGTATCATCCACTCCATCTCAAGCTACTAAATCACGTAAATCACGTAAATCACGTAAATCATCTAATCCACGAGGTTGGAGTAGCTATTTTGATGAAACATCTCCAGAACAATACACTTTTGTTGGTTATTACAAACACAGATTAGAACAAAGTGATTTCAAAAACAGCTATCAAAGTGAATCATACAAATTAAAAATGAATCTTGAAAGCTTAATGTCACATGGTACATCCGAAAAGAAAGCGGCTGCTGCAAAGTTGGAAAAAAATCGTAGGGTAAAGTTATCAGTTTTTTTTTATTTCTGCATAAGAGACTTTGAAGAAAGGTTAATTCCATGTAAACAATTTAATAGGGTATTCGAAGAATTGATTCAGAATTAAACGATTTATGGAAACAAATCGAACCCAAAACCGAAAATCAAAATAAGGTTTTATATAACAAATTTTTTTCTGATTTAAGCTTTATAAACTTGATTACAAATACAATTAAAAGTGTCAAAAAAATCAATGTGATGGAATTGAAATTAATTTTTTATTATTGCATATTTTATTATATGGATTATGTAAATTGATATATCTCTCAGAGCACACGTAAGCGCAAGGTGGATAATGATGAATTTGCAAATACAATCGAAGGGGATGTAAGTCTTATTACTATTGCACTCTTACATACTGTTTATTTTCTTATACAGTATTTAGTAATTATGTTTCAAAAAAAGGATAACAGCACTACGTTGAAAACAATATTATTGAATTATGCAAACGAATCTTCATCTACCTATGAGTAAGTTATAATAGCACCTTTTGTCTGCTGCTTATTTAATCTTTGAATAAATATTATATAGCTATTAAAAAATCACAAACTTACTTTATTTCTATTGTTTTTTTTTTTGTAGAATAGCACGTAGTTATATAATGGATTTAAGTCCATCGTCTAAAATTAAAGACGAATTTAGCGATGAACAATGGAAAGAATTAATAGAAAAACCGTCTGTATGTCAAATACCCTATCACGATGAAATCAAACCAATCATTGAACATTTATTCGGAGAAAAGGTAAGAATTTGTTATGCTGTATTTGGTTATGAAATTTTCCAACTAAATATTGACTTCTGTTTGGTTTTTTCTGTTATTTTAGGGAATCACTTTAGAAAAAGCTAGAACTAAGTGGTATACATTACGTAATATACCTACCCCCGAATATCAAGATGATGATTCATATTTGAAAAAAGATTGGAATAAAATCTTACGATGGGTTGAACGTGTCATTGGTCAATTGTATGTTACAGGTCTCGTTATTAATATTGTGTGATATGAATATGTAAATCAATTAATTCCTTTTTGTTATTATTATAGTCTAGATGCATTTGAATCCCCAAAAAACCCACTACAAAGATGTGATGAACGAGAATGGACGGGAGATTACATTTCTCCTTTAATAGTAGGTGCACTCAAAATGGATGGAAACTGTAGAGTTCCATGGTAAGTTGTAAATTTCTTTTATTAAGTCATGATGAGGGAAATTATGTTAAATGAACTTTTAAATTGTTAAAGCTATATAGAATAAAGTTTGTTAAAAAAATTTTTTTATAACTAATTAAACAATTTTACACTTATGCTATTTCAATTATCATTAAGGGGAGAAATAACAGTCCTCGCAAGTCAACGCCGTCGCAATGAAGATAAAGAAGCTCTCACAGAACATTTAGAAAGAGGCCATCAGGTTGACATTTTGTGTCAGTACGAAACACATGAGATTTTCTGTGCACTTGTAAGTGGTGGACCACAGAAAAACGACCTTACGAAAATATCTTCTGACAATTATAATCTCCCACGAATAATGAAGGATATGCTAGATAATATTCATTCCCATTTTAATGATATAAATAAAGATGGAAAGAATTTGTTTGTAATTGCTGTCCAAGTATGTTTGCTTTATACATTTATGCAATAATCATTTTGTGAATTTAGATGCAAAAATTTAACATTTAATATGGGGTTTGATTCAGATTATTATGTCAGAAATCCGAATATATTTAATAGAGAAGCGTGAAGTATATTTTCTTCGCTTTTTAAAATGCATTCAACTCCCATTGGACTTCTCGAGTTATAATAGGCTCGAGGTGGCGTTGAATTGTGCGTGGGATATCAGAGTAAGTTTGAGTTTTTTTTTATTGGAATGCTTATTATAATGGGAAATCTAATGATTATTATGGTTAATGAATTTAGAGCATGGTTAATGTTATTATAAATGAACTAACATTAGAACCTGATGATGGTTATGAAACTCCAACGGGTTCAATAATGAAGACCGAGACAACCCCAGAAAAGAAACCGAAGGTAAAAAAGTCCAAGGGAAATAGAAATTTAAATGAATAATGATCATTCTACATTTATTTTTGTATTATGTAATTCATTCCTCCTGGAGCGAGATTATAACTTAATTCTTTTGGAATGTTGCTTTACAAGTAACTAATTTTTTTTTGTGTTATTACTGTATATTAATAAAAAAAAATCATTCTAAAGTTTTCATTGGCTCTGTATTTCACATTATTTTATTTTCTTGATAATGAAAAAATAAATTAGTGAACTTAGTAAATTTTATAGCTTTGTGAATTGTTTCTGGAGTGTGCTGTCTCCTAAATAAATCAAATTTATTTTTGATGGTCATAATAAAAATTCTTTTTAAATGTAATTTTTTGATTAAATTGACTTCTAATTTCAATATATATATATATATAATAATAGTAAAAAATTTATCGAATTAATTAAATTAAACGAGGGATATTTGTATATATATATCTATCACGTGAGCGATGACAAGATCATTACATAAACTTTTTCGTTGGATTTTTCAAAAAAAGTAAACTATCATGTTTGGGTATTACTAAAGTGAATTCTTAAATGATTTGTGTAATAATTGTTCAACTATAAATAAAAATTCACCCAATGTATCATGTTGAACTACAAATTGAAACACATGCAGCATACTGATATCCTTCAAAGATAATTCACGATCCATCGAAGATTAATAACAAAATCGGTTTGTTTTTGGCTGTGCTGTTATTTCTATTCCTGGATCTTTGAAAGATTATAATACTTTGAGTATCATGAAACTGATCACAATGTATAAGTGGGTATATAATTATTTTTGGAGGATTCAACCACATAATATGAAATTCATTATTACAATAAAAACCAATCAAAGATTCGATTCACAAAATTACGAAAATACTATTATTCAATGATTTAATTCTCGTCTTTTTATTACTATCAAGATATGATTATCTGTCTTTATAAAAAAAAAAGTAATTAATGTTTTGTATTGCTCTTATTCATGACAAATCATTGAAATTATTCAGCTGCAAAAAATATGGAGACAACGGAAATATTCGGATAAAATTTTTGTCCCGATTTTGCGCGTTCCTTGTAATATTAAAAATAGAGACGACAATAATGAACAATGAACGCCAATTAACCATTTTTGAAAACTTGTGAAACGAAAAGAGGGCAATTATAACCAGAAATAATTATCACATCATCCAACCATGTTATAACTTTCTTTATTATCGTACGATAAATTATTACAAATTTTTTTTTTCTGAATAACTGCGACGAATATTCTCTGATTATTCATTGTTTTTTCTTAAAAAAAAAAAAAAAAAAAGATTTTTTGATAAAAAAATATTTATTTCTTTTATCCTAAAAAAGGAATTTATGTCAATCTTATGAGTCATCTTGTCTAATAATTTACCTTTTATTAGATCAGGTAAAAACACAAAGGAATTTGTTTATTTGTTTTGAATCTTAAAAAATTCGGGATGAGGTATTAACATTTATTAAAAATCATAATAACAATTCCGCAGTAAACGAATTTAATAAAAATTCCGGTTATAATATAATCCGTATTGATTGTGTTGATTTTAAGGTTTAAACACACGTTTAAACCTGATTTTACTAATTTAATTTAGCCTAAAGTTCTATTGTAGATTCCAAATTCTTTTGGAACCAAAAAGCAAATAACCAATCCTTGATTACTTTCAATTCGATTGTTTAATTTCACAAACAATTTAAAGTTATAAATAATACCGTAATTAAAATTTTTTTTTTCAATCGAAATTGAATTATTTATCTTTTTACATGGATAAACTTATAACCGTCGTAACCAAATATTATGAGTCAATTTTCTATTGAATTGGGATCTAAAAAAAAGTTTTTTTTTTTTAAAAAAAAAAAGTATTTAAGAAGTGAAAATTTTTGATATAATTTACATTTTTAATTTTTTTTTTTTTTTTTTTTTTTTTTTTTTTGTTAAAAAAAAGAAAAGTTCTTAATAATGATTGACAACGAAAAAAATAATTCCTCAATTTCAATAAATAATGACGACCAACAAAAACAAGATGACAAAAATAACAATTTTGAAGAAAATCAACAAACATTAACTGTTGAAATTGACGTACAAAATTCAATAAATTCAAAAAAATTAACCGAAGAATCAACCACTACTAAAGAAAATAAAAAAGAAGAGGATGATCCTGTTGATTGGCCTAAAAGGAAAAAATGGATTGTATTGATAGTACTTTCCTGCGGTGCTATTATCGGCCCAATCTCAAGCACGTAAGTTTTCGTTATAAAGGACATCACATATAAATTTAAACCGAATTAATTAGAATCTTATTTTTAAAATAGTATATTTTATCCCGCATTGTTAGCTGTTCGAAAACAATTGAATACAAATGACATATTGGCAAATACGTCAGGTAAGTAAAAAAAAAATCTTTAATTAAAAATATTTCATTATTCATTTTTAATAAAAAAAATTATTTATTTAAAACAAAAGCCGCGGTGTTTCTTATTTTCCAAGGCATAGGAGTAAGTATTAATTTTTTTTTTCAATTTTCTATTAAAAATCCATATAAATAAATCTTATAAAATGATTCTTCTTTTAAGCCATTGGGATGGGCAGCTTATTCCGATGCAAGACATACTCGTAGAAATGTTTATCTTTTTTCATTAATTCTTTTTGTTGTAGCATCAGCTATATGTGCATTATCAAATAACATTTGGTTATTGATTGTAATGAGATGTTTTCAAGCATGTGGTTCAAATGCTTTACATGCAATTGGACCTAGCACTATAAGCGATATGTTTATCTCTGAAGGTAATTGAATCTTGCAAAATTTGAACATTTTAGAACGAATATTGCTTTAAATATAGATTCCATATTAACTCATGTCACATTATTTGCATTATTTGATTATTCATAAATTTGCCAAATAACTTTAGAACGTGGAAATGCGTTCGGAATTTTTTATTTATTCCCACTTGTTGGACCTCTATTTGGTCCAATATTTGGAGGTTATATTACACAATATCTTGGTTGGAGATGGTAAATATATATAAATATATAAACATTTAAATGTCATCATTTAACCATTTTATTTCTTCTCTTTTTTTTTTTTTTAGGATATTTTGGCTAATAGCAATATTAGGATTTATAGTATTAATATTTATATTTTTTTTCGTTCCAGAAACATATCGTATTCATAAAACTTCAATAATATCATCAGATTCAACTCCTGTTAAAAAAAAATTTATAAATCCTTTCGCTCCTTTAATTCTTTTTCGATATCCAAATTTATCTATAGTATTGTCTTATATATCAATATTTCTTTCATTGATTTATACTCAAGCGGCATTATTACCAAGAGAATTCAATAGTATTTATCATTTATCTTCTTCATATACTGGTTTGGTATTTTTATCTCCTGCTGTTGGTTATATGTTAGGTAGTGTGATTGGAGGTAAATACGCCGATTATATTATTAGAGAAGCTAAAAAATCCTCTTTGATCGCTCATATCAAAAATCAAAAAGAAAATGGTATATTAAAAGAAGTAGGAAATGAAGAAACCATTGGAATTCCTAAAGATGATGTTATATTGGATTTAACGATAATTAAAGTCGAACCCGAAAAAAGGATTCGTGGAACTTGGTTTGGTGCTATTATTATACCAATATGTTATTTAGCTTACGGATGGTCATTAGAATATAAAGTTTCAATAATATATCCAGTAATCTTTAGTTTTTTTGGTAAATTTAACGTGATTTTTTTTTCAATTTTTTTTTTTATAATTTTTTTATCGAAAAAAAAAATGCATAATTAATTAATATTTATTTCATTTTTTTTTTTTTTATAAATAATCTTAGGTGGATTTGGACAATTAGTAGCATTTACACCAATATATACTTACTTGGTAGATTCATTTCCAACAAAATCTGTTTGGGTTAACGCAAATTTAACATTTTTAAGACAAATAATTGCTGGTATAATGTCAATATTATCAGTACCAATGGAAGATTCTATAGGTACAGGTTGGACTTTTAGTTTAATCGTTTTTTTATATATCATCATAACCTTATCGGTTATTTTTGTTATATTTAAAGGTAAACAATGGAGATTAAAATTTAGAAAAGATTTTAATATTGGAGATGATATATCATAATTAAAATTATACATATATATGTTAATATATTTATTTATTTATTATTTGTTATTTGTTTGTTTTTAAGATGGAATATATATAATAAAGAAATAATAATAATAAAGAGGGGAGAAAATTATGTCGACCTTTTTTTTTGGGCCGAAATTAAAAACATAATTTGAAAAAATGATTCAAATGATTCCATCTTTTTCTAAATATATAAATACATATCAAGTATTTGTTTGTATAAAAATCTAAGTTATATATATAAAATTAACAATATAATATGAAATCTATTATATATTATATATATTTCTTCTTTTTTTTTTTTTCATCTAAAAAAAGAAGATAAATAAATATCTAAAAAAATCTTATATTGGAAAAAAAAACTTAATAATATATAAAATTATTATTTGACATAATATATAGGATATACATAAAAATGAAATATTGAATAAATAAAAATAAAAAACTTAAATAAATGTTGGATAATCATAAATATAAATAAATGAAATGAATAAAGTGAATAAAAGTTATTAAAGTTTTTTTTTT
>QKYT01000317.1:44195-57435 GCA_003550305.1 Glomus cerebriforme | reverse complement strand
ACATTTAATTAGTGATGATCATATTGCATTAAAACAAATATGCCCACGAAAAAGAAGGTTCCAAGATGGGAAGATTAAATGAAATCAAGTCCAATATTGGTAATAAGAATGTTTACGAATATCTTGATAATTTAGATAATGAAGAGGATTAAAAAATTTAGGCTACTGGTTTATGCTTGGATAACACAGAGAATGTCATTCCAATCGGGAATTTTTTTTTTTTAAAAAAAAATTCAATTGGACTTCTAATTAGAAATAAAAATGTAGAATCACATGACATTAAATTGCGTATTATATAGGCGAACACGGAGATTTCTTCCATTACCTTAATATGGTTTATAAAATCTTTTTTATTATTATTATTTCTCATTTTTGTATTTTAAAGCAATAAAAAATGTATATATTATATTGAGAAAAGTATTGTAAATAATATTAGATTTAGTTTATTTATGTAACACGCATGGTCACGATTAGCAATGAATGCAAGTAGTCCTTTTTTGCAGGAGTGCTTTAGTGTATTTTGTACCGGTACTCGCAAAACACGTAAATTTTCTTTGTACCATTACACAATAAAAACGGTTCATTTATTTTATTTGTCCAAATTTGTTAGAACTTATCCCCGTTAATTAATCTTTTGAGAAACAATATGGGTTGATTAGAGTTTTCTTTCTAATTTTATATACTAACCAAAAAAAAACTTCAAAGAATATTGGTTTAAATCACATGATTCAGTGTCATTTCATACTTTTTTTTTAGTTATTTTAAAAAGATCTTAATATTTTTAACACAGATCAAATTGGTCTTTATTATTTAATGAAAAAAGTATTTAACTCTTGAATAATGTAAAATATTTGTTTGTTTTAATATAAGGGAATTTCACTCTAAAAATTCCATAGTAAATTTTTCAGCTAAAAATACATTTTAAAACATTAGAATGCCAGATTATTCTTATTTAAAAAAAATGAAAAAATACACAAGTTATGTAAAAATAGATTGTAGTAAAAAAAATATATGTATGTATGTATAAAAAATTAAGAATATAAATATTAATAAATATTCTAAATATTTTTTTGACCACTTAGCAATTTGAAAAATATAAGTAATTAAACTTGTATTCTAAATAATACAATGAAAGATATTTATAATAATTGATTATAGGTAAAAATGATATAGATAATTAAATTCTTAACTTTTTATATTTTATAGAGTTATATTTATATTTTGAACATAAATAAAAAGTAATAGAGAATATAAAAAAAAAAGAATTAGTAAATAGCATCATCAGGAATATTATTAGCAGATGCATTGGTTATTAATTCTGCATTAAAACCTTTGATATTTTTTTTAATTACCTTAATAATATTAAACATCTTTTTCTATTAGCTATAATATCTTTTATAGAAATAATCTTAAATGAAACTTCTGTACTAAAAACAAATTGCAAAGAATTTTAGAAAAGTACTTAACTAATAAATGTCAATTTCATTATAAGTTTCAACTGCTAAAAATATATCAAGAATCAGTGATTTTATTTCATTTCTAATGTTCTTTTACTATTATTAAATCAATAAACCTTAAAACAAAAAGTTTAATATAAATATAATTATAATTTGATTCTTTAATAATATTGAACTTTTTACTATTACTGTATATAAAAAATAATATATTGTGAATATACTTCCCAGTAAAATTAATTTTCAATTGCTATAATATTATAGTATAATGCTAAATTATGTATTTTTTTTTTGAAGGCAAGATGGTATGAACATTCTTTATTTATTGGGTAATATAGTGTATATAATCAAACTATTATAAAGATTATACATCCATAGATTTATTCTTCACCATGACGTGAAAATGTGCCACTTGCTGCACTTATGTAATATGAGTTTTTAGAACAAGAACTGAAATAAGACCCACCTTAAATACAATTATGCTCTGAATCTTTCCCATATCCCAGCATTAGAATTAAAAAACAATTCTTCTATACTAGTTCTCCCAAATCTCCTCTCAAAATAATACTCTTTGCCCAGTTCACCTGAATCTCCCCTCAATACATCTGGATCTTCAAATTAGCACAAAACATTAATGAGTTTAAAGAGACCAGATGTTAGTACTAATCTCCAGGATAAAGAATATCAGAACTCAAAAACTTGGATTTTTAAACTAGTATAAAATGGTTTAAGAAGATTTATAAAAGCTAGCTATTAGTACCAACTCTTCAGAAAGAAAGGACTATCTAAAAAAACTAATACAAAAAAGAAAAAAAAACCTAAAATACCTCTATTCCTCTATTCTACCAGAATCAGTATCAAGTCATCTTAACAGATGCTCCAGATGAATTGAGTCAACTGCTTATACTATCTCATCTGAAGGCCATCATCCAATACCTTACCTTTACCATACCAACTGAACCTATACTAGTTGACTACCATTCCAATAGGATTCCCTTTAAAATAAGCCAATTTCTAATAGTATGAAAGCGTATATCCACAGAATTGAGTTGATTACTTATATAAAATTATCATCAGACCTTTCATTTCTGTCTAAGAATCTTCATTCTTATTATACCTATTGCAAAAGAAAAATAGTCTTATTTCCATCCATCAAACCAATTTCTCATATTAACGTAATTCGGCCTAGCACCCATACCTTTTGCACTTTTTTAACTTTTTTATTTTTTTTAATAATTACTAATATGATATCACCTTAAAGGGCTAAATAAGAAATCACTATTGTGAAATTAAAACCTAAGGAATGTGTTATAATAAGAGAACTAATCACTAATAGGTGATTAGCTATCAATTAAAATTTTTAGTACTTCCTATCTCCCATCTTTGATATTGCTTCTCTATATATGAAAAAATCTAGTAACAAGGTTACCAAAAGATTCTTTAAGGTACACAGAGTAATTCAATGTTAATTCAGTATTTGTCTTCATGGGCATGAAAATCTTGATGTCCTTCCACCTTTCTACCACCAAAAATGAATATAAAATTATTAAAAAAAGGTAATTATCACCAAACTTATATGCCAAAAAAGACTCTTCCTACTGTGCCAAACCTATGTGTCAACTCTATAAAAAGTTGATTACTTTTAAAATAATTCCATCAAAGCACTACAAGTTCAACTCATCTGTCTTGTACTCATAGAAGATACCTTAAAAAACTAAATAGCTATCCAGATATCAACTTAGAAAAAAATGTAAGTGACTAAAATTTATCATAAACCTAACTTGCGAAAAAACTTGATAAGTCGAAGACTATATTTCAAGCTTTTTAAACCTTTCTAATTAACTTTAGCAGTATAGAGCAACTTTTCCTAAAACTAAAAAACTATTTTCTTAGTGTAAAATGGCAAAAAAAAGCAATTTTTCTTTCCAAAACTTTTTTAAAGAAATAGGCGTAGAGATTAGTAAGAAAAGTAGCCCCTTTAATGCTAGATTATATATTGAATAATATAATATATTATTTCAGAAATAGTATATTATCTTAGATATAATATATTCTTCCAAACATAATAAATTTAATATAATTAATATTATTTTTAATTTTATAGTAATTAACAATAATAACTTTTATATGCTATTAGAAATTGGCCTATTTGAAAGAAAAGGATTAATAAATATATTTATGACAAAGATTTTTAGATAAGATTTTAATAATAACTTAAGGTTTCATCATTATCTTGATAATTGAAAATGTATTCTAAAAAGGCTATTAGGAATTGATTATTTAACTTAAGAAGTAATTTAATTCTACTTTTCATTTTATAGTCAGCTAAATTAGGATGGGAAATATCTACTAAGATAATATAATCTTTTGAAAGAATAGCTTATATAAGTTTTAACTTAGCAGTATTATTTACTTAATAATGGTAGAAATAGGATAATTTTTTAATTTTTCTCATATATATTATTTATAAAAATAGATTAAAAACATGTTTTATCTAAAGTGACTTACAAGTTACAATATAAGCAACAGAAATTAAAATAAAGATCTGGTTTTCTTTTGGAAAGAATGACACCAGTGAGTAGAAGGAGATTGAATAATTTTAAACAATATATGAAGGAAAGATGCATATCACTATTAAAGCAAAGATTATTATTACAAGTAATGAAAGTAACTCATAAAAAGGACCATTTTACAAATAAGTAGGTTAAATCATAGATGTCTTAATTGTAATGTACAATAAACCATTTTGTACTAATAGCCACTTACTACTTTATATAAAAGTTTGATAAAAAAATGTGGAGCGATATCAACAGGAATAGTATTATTCTAAAGAATAAAATATGAAAATTGTGATTTAGTATGAGGAATATGGGAGGTGATAGAAAAGTTAGAGTTAACTCCTTTTTTAGCCAAGAAGTCTGCAATATCATTTCCTTCGATTCCTGAATAATCTTTAATTTTAATAAAATTTATATCTATAAATTTCTGTCTAATGAAATTCCAAATATCTAATAATAAACTAAAATTACAAAATTTTATTAAATTTCTAGTATCACTACTATTTCTATTAACTATATTATTATGACTAACTATAAGATTTTTAGATGACATGATAGAGTTAATCATACTTTTACTATCCATATAAATTGAAACAAAGGAATAATTTGGTATGGTGGTGATAGCAGACAGAATAACACCTAATTTAGCCTTGGTTGATGATAAAAAATTATGAATATTACCTGAAAAGTTGATGTTAGGGTGGGTTAGATTAACCCAACCTACTTCTATCTTATTTTTTTTATTCTTTATAATCTTCAGTAACCCATCAGTATAAATCTCAAAATATGAATTGTTACATTGATGAAGTATGAGAAGATCAATTAATCTATTAGCAGTTGCAGGATTACTGAAATATTGATTAATAAGAAGCTTATCCAAAAGATCCAGAGCTTAGAGATCTGCTTAAGTTATGATTTGAGATGAAGAAAGTAATAAAGGAATTGTATCAGAGGGAGAGGAATGAGAGAGCAGAACATAATGTAAAGATAAAATTATGGAAGAGCTACAGAGTGGAGATCTTGAAACATGAAAAAGTATATTCAGATGTAACATATCAATGTTAAAAATGCACTAATCCACCACTTTTCTATCAGTGAGTTGCGAATTAATGAAGCAGTTTCCCTTGTATGATAAAAGCTCTAAGCACATATTACCTGATTTATCAGTTATGTTATCCGCCTTATAGTGAATAATATTCATGACATTATCTTCAAATTTTGATTTGATTTGTCCATAAAATAGAAGTGAAGAAAGGTTAGAACGAATCCATATCATTCTTTTTTCCTATTGTTAAAGAAAGGAAGTACCACATGTTTACAGAAAGTAAAAAATTAAATGAAGGTTTACAAGAAATAGTCATCAAATATCATTGGCTTCCAATGCTAAAAAGTGAATTTTACTGGGATAAGATCTTAAAGTAGAAGATTCTAATAGTATTTAACTAAGATTATTTTGAAAGTTAGATGTAATAAGTTGTGTAGCAAAAAATAATTAGTGTTTAGAAGTAAATTTGATTAAAGAGGAAGTCTCTAATAAAAACTTTTGAAAAATAATATTTTTAAATAAAGGTCTATTTCCTTGTATGTTTCACTCATCTGTATTTTCTGAGGAAAAAGAAATAGACATATTTCAAAACTTTATGTGACCTAAGATTCTAAGATGAAGTGAATGTAGATCTATAATAAAATCTTTAGCTGATGAAGAATGACAAAAAATAAATTGGATAAGTAATAAGCGTAATTGGCTTTTCTTAAGATTCATATCATTAGCAAATTTTTTAGTCTGCAGATCTGTGCAGGTTTGCAAATTGCAATATCGTTATATTTGCACAGTTTTTTAATAAAAATTGCTGCTAATCTATAATATGCAGATTATTGCTAAACTTTTAATAGAGTTCTGCAAACATCTGTAAAATGCAAGATTGTCATTATTTTTTACAAACAAATCTGCAACAATTTGCAAAATGAAAAAAAAAGTTTATTTTGTTTAAATTTCTTGGTTTTTCAATTTTTTTTAAATAAAACCTTTGGGGTTTTGAATTTTTAACTTTAATTTTTTAACTTAGTTTTTTTTAATTCTTATTGTATATGAAGTTTTCCAAACTTCATATTTAATCTGAGACATGCAGATTTTTTCTTTTTTTTTTGCAGGATTTCAGATTCCTCTCATTATCTCTGGACTTTACTTTCAAAGAATAAGTATATATTTTTATTAAATGAATGTTTACTAATGTTCTCTTTAGGTTTCAGGAAACTGAAGTACGACTCCAGACTTCCATTTTGAAGGTAATAATTTTAAAATAGATTATTATTATTTTTTTTATTTATGAATGTTTACTAATGTTCTTTTGTTTTTTTTAGGTTAGAAAGTAGTGTTCCGAAAAAAATCTGATCTGATCTGAATCCGCAGATTTGATCTGAAACAGATTCAGATCAGTTTGCAAATTTAAGATCTGTAGATCTGATCTGAAGCAAATAAAATCTGATTCGAATCTGATCCGATCAGATTCAGATTTTCATATATTAAATATGATAAATAAAAAAAAAGTTTTTTTTTTTATTTTTTATCTTTTTTTTAGAGACTTTAGAGACGAAACCTGGATGACCGAATGAATAGTTCCTGAATGAACTAAAGGTGAGTTCGTTCTTTTATTTGTTTTAATTTTTTTTTTATTTGAAGGAACGTAACTAACGTCTCCCTTCTCTTTTTTTTAGGAAATCCAAATGAACAGACGACTGGGATCTTGGACAAACGTAAGTTCATTCTTTTTTTTACTTTATTAACTATTAGGAAATGTAACTAACGTTCTCTTTTCTCTTTTTTTTAAGAAATCGGACAAACAGATGAAGCTGAATGAACGGAACTTAAACGAATGAGCTAAGAGATTAGTTCGTTCATCTCTTTTCTTTTTTTACTTTTAGAGAACGTAATTAACGTCTCCCTTCTCTTTTTTTTAGGAAACTGAACGAACAATTAAATTCAGATCAATTCAGTTTCAAATTTAAATCAATTTCAGTTTAGTTAGGTTTCAGATTAATTAGATTTAGATCAGTTCGACTTCAGTTCAGTTCAAATCTGGATCAGTTTCAGATTAGTTCAAATCAGATCCAGTCAGATTCAGATCTGTTTAGATCTGTTCAGACCAGATTTGGATCAGATCAGATTTAAATCAAATCTGATCTGAACCGATCTATTCCGAGCACTAGTTTTATGCCCAAATTAGAATCAGT
The DNA here is from genome assembly GCA_003550305.1 of Glomus cerebriforme. Classification (NCBI taxonomy): domain Eukaryota; kingdom Fungi; phylum Glomeromycota; class Glomeromycetes; order Glomerales; family Glomeraceae; genus Glomus; species Glomus cerebriforme. Next base: position 50,192 of record QKYT01000317.1, on the reverse strand, counting down.
TTGATATGCTTTTGTCTAGTTATTGTATCAAAAAATTCACATTTATTGAACAGAAGCTTTGTTCTTTTGATATTATGACCTTTTTCTTGATAATAACTACATGTCTTGAAGGACGAAATTATGTTTTGATTATTGGTCATTTCTATTGGCATCTTATAGCATTTTGGAGAATGACCTTTCAGCTTGTGGTATTTAGAATTTGATATCTCTGGAATACTATTATTGTCCAATATAACTAACTGTTCTAATAGTCATCATTGGTAGTTATCTTTTGTAGAGATCTCTTGAATTTTATTGACATTTAGCCTAGTGTTGTATCAATATTTCATTATAAATTGGGTAAGAAGTCTGGTTAGTTCTCCTATTACTCCTTCCGCTACAGCAATTTGAACACTAGTTTTCGTCACAGAAAATGTACTGCCAAATTCAATTCTTTTATCAGTCTTTTTCTTAATAGTCAGTGTATAAATATTGGCAGTCCGAAGTTGATTAATGTAGTGTAATGATTTGCTTGAATACGTTTGATTTCCCTGAGCAAATATAATATAATTTGATATTTCAGATGGCACAGACTTAAACTAGTGCATATGAATGAAACCCATATGGAATATGGCTTTATCAGATTGAAGTAAAATCTGATACTGATATCGACATGGCATCCCTTGATTAATAATGTACATACATGTATAAAGTGACATTGAATCTGCAAGAATTGCTACATAATGTGGCTTAGTTATTGAAGACAGATGTTATTATAATATAGTTGACTTCCCATATTTCCTGAATTTCATTATTATCTACACTTGATAGAAGTTCTTGCAGCCTGATTTGTGACATATCATACATATGTTCAATAATATCCTTTAGATTATCAGGTTTGTTAATTTTTTTAATACATATATCAATTGAATTAGTATACTACCAAACATCATATTAAAAGGTTAAATTTTTTGTAACCACTCACTTGATCTATTGTAACTAATTTCTCCTGATATAATAGCGCCTGTTTCATTTGTGCCCTTTGAAGTGACAGTAGTATAGGCATTAAACACTTCTTTAAAATAAAATTAATATCTTTGAAGATGATTTCATATGTTGATAAAAGACCAACTGCCAGATTTGAGCCATAATAATCGTTAAGACACTTATAATATGCTTCTTTGTCTAATTTGCATTCAACTTCCTTTACTAACTCCCTTAAAAGTGTACCTCAGTCAAGGTGTTTTTTAAGAACACTATTAATTGATTCAACCTGTTGAGTTGACTTAACCCCTGCTGTGAATAATTTTCTGATGAAATATCTTACCCATGACTCGCGACTTGGATAAAGTTTATTTTCAAGGTAAGCTCTACATGGCTCATATTTTGTAAGCATCTCTTTATATTTTACTTTGAATTGGCACTAAGTATAACTATTGCGTATGTGATAAAAATCTTCAATGAAATTATTGGTCATCTCTCCACACAATTTAGACTTGGCTTTTTTCTTTATATTTTCTGCAATATGGTAGATATATAGTAAGTGTTGAGTTTGTGAATATATCACCTGTACAACAGCTATCATCATCAGATCACTATCTGTGAATAGCACAACAGGTAAGAGGTTATTTGTGGCTTCTAATGTGCATTATAAAATCCATTTATAATCAGCTAATGTTTCATATTTTGTTAATGCTTAAGCGAGGATCCTTGTTTTAAAGTTACTATCAATACCAACAAATAAGCTAAGGGCCATTTCATATCAGTTTGTCTTAGCTATATTGTCATGTATGACAACATGGGCCAAAGCTTGTTACGTTGCTGATTTGTCATCCAAAAGATCCCTGTAAGTTCATTGGATGGTCCTTCCAATCGTACTGTAATAACAAAATTGGGATCTTTATCATGTTGCTCCATAAGGTATGAGAATATTGCTTTTGCATCAGACTCATCATGAATTCAGACTTCTTAGAACTTTTGAATCACGTTATATAAGTTCTTTTTCTTTATATAGTGTTGAGGAAATTCTTTAAGGAGGAGGTCATACTGTTGTCCAGCATTTAAATGTCCATTAGTAGTATAGTGTTAGATCTTATTCATAATTTCTTGTGGAAAATGTAGGTTCTTAAGCATGAGCTCTATAGTTTTTGAATCACATTGATGATTATCACTGGTCAAAAACTGATTTATCTTACAGATATCGGGTACCCAAAATGCAGAAAATTTGCTATACATCGGGTATCCAATATGTATACTATAGAATTAAAAAAAAATACAATTTATTAATTATCTTGCTATCCAGTGATCATAAAAAAAATGAAATATAGCTCATTTGATTCGCCTCACTGAGACGTATCGAATGATACTAATTTCGCATTTCTAGGTACGATAGATATTGAGATATTGCATTTTTTGTTTATTTTTTTACGATTTATCAAATATCTCAGCATCTATCACACCTAGAAATGCGAAATTAGTATCATTCGATACGTCTCAGTGAGGCGAATCGAATGAGCTATATTTTATCTTTTTATGATCACTGGATAGTGAGATAATTAATAAATTGNATTTTTTAATTCTATAGTATACATATTGGGTACCCAATGTATAGCAGATTTTCTGCATTTTGGGTACCCGATATTTATAAGATATCTGTAAAATATCTGTTAGATCAGTTTTTGACCAGTGTATGGACATTATTGAATTTGGTAAGATGAATAGTAGTTGTGTGTTTTCCAAAGTAAAATGATACTTGTCATGGATAATTCATTTTTGTTGTAAAAGTATTACGATGTATAGAAATGTCCTCTACTTTTTTCAGTTTATTGATTCCAGATTTCCAACAAGTATAGACATGTTGGCGAACAATTGTTTTATCAATGTCATCAAGATCTTTACAGAATTTAACAGCAACAAACCCATTTTATTTTGCATGCTAATTGATGATCAAATCAATCTCATTCCAGTCCTTAAAAGTATCATTATCTTTTAGTAATATTGTATTATTTACATTCATGCTATCAATATAATCTTCATTTGTTTCAAATTCAGGTGGCATGTTTTCATTTTCAACATCTATAACTATTATATTTGTAGTTTGGGATGATGACTGGCCTTGATATTTGGACTCTATAAGTAGGATGAAGATAAAAATTAATCAAATATCAAATGCATTTGATGCTTCTTTACCTAAGTTTTCTATATAAGCTAACATTAATATTCTTATTGATATAGATAAGAAAGGTAAATAGTTAGTGTGGAAGAGGTAAACAGTTAGTATGAGAAGAAACAACAATAATAAAACAGATAGGTTTATCAAACACATTAAAACTGCAGTAATACCCTTTTTATCTTTAAATATTCTATCGAGCCAATAGAAACTGGCAATAATCATTAGTCAAAAATAACCTTCATTGACTAAGAACGAAGAATGTAAAAAAAAAGGGATAGAAAAAATCTTAAACAGCAAAGAAGACTGTGTGGGAAAAAATCAATCGCGAGCATAAAACAATGACAAAAATTACATGATTATGATAAACTAAAACAATGACGAAATCAATCAAACAATCACACGTCAAATACAGTAGTATGTGTGCCAATAATTATATAATAAACATAAATACCAGTGATGATCACTGGCAGTGATTCATAGCAAAATTATTATTATAATATTATATTATAATATTTTTTTTAAGGATTAATTTTACTTTCACTTCTGGTGAATTTCACCGTGATTTACATTATGCATAAATTTTAAAAATAATTAATTAGGAGGTGAATTTTACCTATTTATATTAACCATTTTTGGTTAATAATTTTTACCTGGTTTGATTGTTTTTTTCTTTTTCTTTTTCATATTTTTTTTGTTTCTTTCTTTTTATTATTTTGTAGGTAATAGTAGTATTATGCTATTGTTTTTTAATGTCTTAATGTCTTGTAAGTAATAGTAGTTTGTAATAGTCTTATTCTTTGGTTTTTCTATATAGTGGCATTTTTTCGTTTTTAACTCTTGACATTTTAACTAACTTTAACAATTTTAAACTCCAACATTTTAAACTCTGACGCGAACTCTGACTCTATAATTTCAAACTTCAACATTTCAAACTCTGACACGTACTCTGACTATAATTTCAAACTCTGATATTTCAAACTCTGATGCAAACTCTGACTATAATTTTAAAACTCTGACATTTCAAACTCTGACGTATACTCTGACTCTATAATTTCAAATTCTGACATTTCAAACTCTGACGCGTACTCTGATTCCATAATTTCAAACTCTGATATTTCAAACTCTAACGCGAATTCTGACTTTAAATAATTTCAAACTCTGACGTTTCAAATTCTTACGTGACTCTGACTTTTTAATAATTTCAAACTCTGACATTTTAAATTCTGATGTGAACTCTGACTTTTAATAATTTCAAACTCCAACATTTTAAATTCTGACATGAACTCTGACTTTTATAATTTCAAACTCTAATATTTCAAATTCTAACGCAACTCTGACTTTTAATAATTTCAAACTCTGACGTTTTAAATTTTGATATGAACTCTGACTTTTAATAANATATGAACTCTGACTTTTAATAATTTCAAACTCTGACATTTCAAACTCTGACATTTAAATTTAAACTCTGATATTTCAAACTCTGATTATAATTTAAACTCCAATGTAGTAAGTGTTATATTACTAATTAAATACTAGAAGTTTTATTTTTTTCTATCATTTTAATTACATTAATTGTTTTTATTAGTAGTTTAATAGATGATTGCAAATGCTGATGTTTTTTACTTTACTCTTTTTTTTATTATTATTTGTAAATAATTGTTTCTTTTTTCTGTTTTTTACCATTTATTAAAAAAATAAAAAAAAAAGTATTTTTATAATAAAATCTTATATATACTGTAATTTTATAAAATTATCAAAATTTTTTTGATAAATTAATAAATATAAAATTATATAATAAAAACCACATAATGCAGTGAAATTCACCTCCGGTGAGTATTAAGATAATCCTTTTTTTAAATAAAATTATTTATTATAATTTATAGTATATTATTATAAAGTATTATTAAAATCAATGAAATAATTAGCAAGTTATATACATTTAATAATAATATTTTTCATTTATTAATTGTTTGTAAATTATTGAGCTAAAAAATAAATTATAATTTTAAATTTTGATTATTATAAAAAAAGTTAAAAAATAAATAATAAAATTCATATATTTCTAATAAAAAAATTTTGCTCAAATTTAGTTCATTAGATCTGGCTAAAATTTGGTAAATGATTTACAAATGATCAGATGCTAATTAAAAGTATATAATTTGATTTAAAAAAAAGAATAAATGTACATGTAACACCCTGTTACATGCTTTATTTGTAACACTCTCAGAAATTTCAATTTTTGTGTAATATTATTTATTGATGTCATCATGCGCATATTATTATTTGTTTATCAGCTGTTTAATATGATAATCTTTTTTCTTTTAATTAACTTCTTTTTTCCCTTGCTTCTTAGATACGTCCACTAATTTTGTTTTTTGTTTTTTTTTATTTTTTTGTTTGTTTGCTTATTTTTTTCTTTCTTTTTTCTCTAATATCTTCTTTTTTTTTATTTTCCCTTTCCATTTAGGTTGCTTTTTGTTTCTTCTTAAGTATGTTTGCTATTTTCATTTTTTTTTTGTGTTTTTTTGTTTTTAGTTTTTGCCTTTTTTTCTTTTCTAACTCCCTTTCTTTTTTTTCTTTTTTTTTCTTTCCATTTAGGTCAGCTCTTCATAATTTTATTTTTCATTTATTTGTTTGTCTTTGTCTTTCTTTCTTCTCTAACTCCTTTTTTTTCTTTTTTTTCCTTTCCATTTAGGTCAGCTCTTTGTCTTTTAGGTTTCATTTTCATTTTCAGTAAGTTTTTTCATTCTAACTTCTTCTTTTCCTGCTCTTTGGTATTTCGGTCTTTAGGTGAGTCTTTTCTTTATTTTTTTTTGTTTTTTTTTGTTTTTGGCCAAGGTTTTTTT